>JAGGAX010000055.1:0-37580 GCA_017657335.1 Termitomyces titanicus | reverse complement strand
TATCAGCCCCTTGGAACCCTCCCGCTACTTGATGGCTGAAGACTTTGAGCACTTTCGCCTTCTGGCTATGAAGGCCTCTTTAACACCAACACTGATATGTGACACTGTTTTGTACTGATGAAATTCGTCTTGCTTTGAACTGTCTTATCGATCCTTCGGAGGCAAATGCGTCAGTCATGCGTCATGTCTCTCTTAGAACAGAGAAGTGATCATGTCGCAGATAGTCGCTCTGAATCACGACTACATCGTAAACGGGCTCGAACTCCATCCCGAGCTTGTTCAACTCAATGATCTCTGACTAAGGTCCCCAAACGTTTCGTTGCGCGCACGCGAATAGTAGCTACAGAGCCAATAAATCATGGGTAAGGTCTTCCCAAGTTTTCAAAACCAAAATATAATCCCCTTGCCCCCTTCAGGTATCGGAAAAACTGTCAAAAATATGATTGGTTCTCGCGACCGAACTGCCAATCCTACCACAAGCCCAGAAGCCAATCCCTCTTCCATTGAAGGTCGACCTGGGAAACAGGAAGGTGAAGGAATGTCCAACCTTCGTTTCCAGTATGATAGGAACGACAACGCTCAGCCTATCTTTGGGGCTTATCGCCAAGAGCGCTCAAGCAAGTTGGACGACAACAGAGGTGGGATCTCCAGTGGAGAGAACGCAATCCCTAGCCACAAAACCGGCGTGGCCGGGAACAAAGAGTATGTCTCTGGCTCAAGCGGGTTGGAAAACATCGGAAAGTGCGGTCCAATCGACGTGGACCATGGCAGTCGAGGTAAAGTCTTAGCTAGACCTTGCTTCGGCATATCAATCCTGTATCGGTCCAGGATCTGTGGGAACCGGCGCAACTGGCGCACATAATCAACGTCGTACATCTGATCTTGGTGGTACTGGTTTCGGAGGCGGTACAGGAATGAGAACCAGTAAGTTCCTCTGCCAAATACAGTGTCTTGATTCAATCAACCTCACCTCACTTCTGATCAGCATGACCCGTAGATCATTCCACCGGACATCGTGCAGAATACTCGACAAAGTCCACTAAAGACGTGACGAACGTGAGCCATCAACTCCATTGTATGTTGTCAGACCCTTCTTCCAGAACTGTATAAGTATCAATCTTTTTTGCACAGCTGTCACTCTTGAAAAGGAACATGACCATCATGGTATGTTCTAACCTTTTTATAGTCTCGCAATGTCTGAATCGCCAAGCCGAGCAGTGCATCATGTTCAACACCACGCGCAACCTGTCAACGACAAGAACATAAAGGACGAGGTGCACCAAGACAAGGTTTGTTCAAACCAATCATTGGAATACGAACAGGATCATAAAGAATCACCCCGTCACCAATATCCCCGAAACTAGCGCACACAAATTTGAGGAAAATAACATTTTGCATGGCGAAATTCGTGAGCGCAAGAATTCCGTCGTTTGTAATTTTTTATCTACTGTCAAATTTTGAGCTCTGATGACTCTAGGAACAAGGCCAACGCGAGCACACCGTCATTGATCAAGGCGAATCCGTCAACGAACGCGAAATTCATCATGTACACCACGTTGTCCAACCCGTCTTCAACAAAGACAGTTCGTATTTTCACCCTCCTCTACTTCTCTTTGATGTTGAAGCGCTGACCACCGGTATCTATAAGCCATCGAACAACATCGTATCCACACCACGATCCCGATCCACCAAATAACGCACGAGGCACCAATCGTCCACAAGTCCCAGACGCACGCTCCTGTATCTATGGAGCATTTCGCTCAGAAGGGTGGTCAGTTCACCGGCGGACTCACGTGCGACCAGATCGGGAGTACTATTTTACGAAGTGGTGAGTGTACTCGTGAGGTTGACGGGGAAGGCGAGAACATTGCTCAACAGTTGACTGGTTCTGGTTTGCCTGTCCGTTGTTTCCTTGCTGAATGATTCGTTGATTGACGCGTTATGACATGATGTTAGGGATCCAGTGGGGGACACTTTGGTCGTCATCCCGTGGAGGGCGGGTCTGGATCAGGCCGAGAAAATCTTGGAGAGCATCGAGATGGCGTCCATCTTGGCGCCCGGGCTTTCAAGCCCTGGAGTGGGCATGACTGGTACGAATAACCAAGGGCCGAGCGTGAGCAAGCGTGGCGAAACTACTTTTATGCAGGGGCATGGCATGGATTCTTGCGGTCGAAGCTAGGAGTACATCTGCTCGTGGTGGTCGTTAAAATATCTATAGCTAATATAATGCTGTACGATACTTGAAATTATCGATATCTATCCCTATAGCTATGTACCCATTTCCTGTAAAACAATACAGTTCTTTCGTTCGCGTCGGTTCAGTCCTCGATAGATTTGAACGTCTTGTTCAATGCCCACTCCCAAGCACCATACGAACCGCTCTTTCTCGAAGCAACTGCTTGCTCGATGTGAAGAAAGAGACCGGTTGCCATCGTTGTGTTTGCCGAAGTAGTGCAAACATCCTCGTCCTTGACCCCATTCAGGAAGCGCCCAACGACATTGCTAGTGGCGACGAGCTTGCATTCACTGTCAGCGGGCGTTGAGATATTCCAATGGGGGAACGCCTCTTGTAATGCGTTCTTCAAACGACTAGCAGCTCGTTGATCATTGTGATACCATTGCTTAGAGTCATCATCACTTCCTAGGGTCAACGAATTAATGGTATAACTAAAGCATTTACATTCATTCCACATACCGAGTCCAGCGGAGACGAAGATCTGGTCGATGGGACAAGTAGACGCTCCTTTGCCATGAAATTGGATAAAGGCGCAACGGTCATCAGAGCAACCGTGGCGCTGTTCCTGCCATTCATATATGGTGCGAGTCGCGTCATAGAATGGTTCTTCCTGTTAGATGCGGATCAGAAAAGACAAAAAATACAGTATGCACGACTTTGAGAATCATACTTTGTTATGTGCAGGATCGGTGACGTAATAGGTAGTTGGACTAGCCCGCGAAGAAGTACATTGGGTAAGCTCTTTGAGAGCCAATCTGGAACGTCCAGCGATAAGGAGACTCTTTGCACTTGTTGACTTGAAGAGGGCTGCAGCCTGTTGAGGAGTATGGAGGTCGTACCACGGGTGTGGAGCTGAGAGGTGGATGTGACGCGAGTTATATGGTACACGCCTGGCGGAAGTGATGAAAAGACCCCATCCTTTGTCATAATTCGTGCCATCGCCCTTGACCTCGGAAAGTACACAATACGAAGTGTCTGTAGAGCCTTCTTCGAATTGAGAGATCGTGTAGATGTCGTGAAGAGTGTCTGGGAGTTTGACTGAGAGACAATCCCCGTCAACCACGTCAAGAAGATTCCAGATTGTGTCTAGCCAGGCAGTACGTTCCGAAGAAGTGGGTTGAGAGCCATCGTATGTTTGTCGAGTATAGTAGTCCCATTCTACGGTGTAATGGTCGAAACAGGCCACCACCTGCTCGAGAGTATCGGTATTCAAGTTGATACAGTTAGCGGTTGGATTTGTCAACTGATGGACGTGTAACAATTCTTGAGAATGTAACAAGCCCGAAAGTGGTGATATCGGAATGGTTGAAGCAAGGATTATGATTGTTTTCGCCTAGTCAAGCTCATCAGTAGGTCAATGATGACCGGGAAATTTCGAGTACACTCACAACGTCCATCATTAGTCTGCTGACCTTGTGCGACTGGCTTTCAAAGGCCCATTAGACACAGGAGTCGACAGAATCGTAGCGTAATCTTACGCATAAGTCAGGGCAGTCATTCATTAACTCACCATGACGTGATGAGAAAACTATACCTTAACTTTGAACGTTATTCTCTGAGCGGCCCTCGCGGCAAGCACATTGTTTGCCACATCCTTCATCAATCAACATCGCGTGATCCTATTTTGAACAAGACCAGACCTTGTCTCTTTGCCTTTCAAGTTCGTCAGTCGAACACACTTTTTGCGTATGTCTCAAACCAGCTCCGACTCCATATTCGCTTCCGTTTCTCCCCGTAGTCTCACAACTCAGATGTTTTTATACAGGTATAGATATGGGCATAGATATAGATAAGCTTAGTAGCCTTTTTTCAGTCCCGATACTTAGGTGCGTACGTGGTTAAAATTCGATGGGTCAAGTATCATATCATTTTTAATGCTGCAGTGCATATAAAAACTCGAAATGCCGCCAGAACCTGATGCTCCCGCTGAGGAGTCTGTAGGCCAGGCAGCGAAAACGGCATTTGGACAGGTTCGCGATGCCATCCCAGCGTCAAACATCGAATCAGCTATCAGTCACGTTCCTGGCGCAGGGATGGCGACTTCCGCATTCAAAGCTGCTAAAGGTCTGGGCGGCTTGGGTATCGCATTGGGTACGGCCGGGGCCTCTGCCATCACAAAAAAGCGCCGAAGTGAGTGCTCAGCATCTCCAGCTGTTTCTGCTCTTGAAAAAAATTGACTCGTGCGTCAGAATCCAAAGCTAGTACCGAGAACCCAGATGCTGCAGCCGAGAAAGCTGTTGACGATACCGGACCGAATGTCGATTCAACAGGTAATGATGCTCCTCCTCTATATAAGTATTTGAAATGCATTTACTTTTTTTCGTCATACCAGATAGCAAAATTCAAGCTAGCGGGGTGCCGACGTCCCCAGAATCACCTTCAATTCTCAAGCCCAATCTGAGTGCGTTTTTTCAAGGGGATTTTGTATCCTGGCAATTACTAACAATAGTCGGCTCAGCCAACACTAGAAACGAAAACATTTCAGGGTATCAGGGACATAGTCCTGCGTCCACGATGTACTACACCAGGACGCAGACAGAGCAAGGTATCAGTCCCGACGCTGGGAGAGGTATGGCTGTCACTTAACCGCCGCGTATGCAATTCAATGATTTTTTCCAAGGTTATGTGGTCCCGGGCGCTTATTCCCAAAATGACCTTCCTCCCATCACACAGTATACCGGTGTCCAGCCGTACATTGACGAGAACGGTATTGGGCATGACGACCTCGAGTTTATGCGCAACATCAAGGGTACGATGACCTTGAATAATAGCATCTTGTATAAGTTTATGGACCTTCTGCACCTGACATCCAGGAAATTATCCGCGTACAGATGGTCATATGCAGCCCTCGAACGAGTATGCACCTACGTCAGAGATCATCAACACGACTCATCAACTGGAGCGTAAGTTGGGTACTTCATGTCTATATTTCCAACGACAGATTTCTCCTACATAGCTGTCGTCCACGAGCGTGTCCACCGTGTTGAGGTTGAAGAGGTTACTCGTCAGATTATACATGACCGCCACAGTACGTTTCAGCTTCGTCGCTCTAATATTCTCTTCTGTTATGTTACCATCGATTAGTCCATCATATTCAACATCACACCCAACCTGTGATCGTCCGGGAGCTCCTGGAAGAAAAGCATCATGAGAAGGTATGTCCGATATCCTAGCTACAATCCCTTTATCTCATTTATCCTCCAAGGTTCATCCGTCCACGACGATTTTCGAACGGCATGTGAACAGCGCGGACGACCTGAAGGTTCTTGATGCGCAAGTGAGACGACACGGAAACACGAAAGTATGATTGACAGTCCTTGCAAGATCATTTATGTAGTTGCTTACTAGGAATACTTGGAACCCGAGCACTTTGTTATTGACAGGGGTTCGATCATCCAGGAAAATCTCCATCATCACATCCATCATATCATTCAACCAGTCTTCGAGAAAGAGAGTGAGTCGTTACATATCCTTATCCTTCTTACTTAGGCCTTATACCCTTCGTAGCAATGGACAACCACCGCACCCACACTCGCATTCCGATTCAGGAAGCCATCCATAATTTCGGTCGTGATCCCAAGTCCGAGTCGGTCGACGGCATCGCGGAAAAAGATGGCTCGGACGGGAAGCGGAAGAGTGTTATCCCAGATGCTCAGTTGGTCAGAAGCCCTAGCATCCATTGCAAAGGGTGCAAGTGCCACGAAATGAATGTGCTGAGTGAGTCTTTTGAGAATACGAACATCAGCGAGTCTCCTGTACGTATAAGCACCATCGCCATGGCTACACTGTACACAACTCATCAATCGTCATCTAGCGTCAGGATACCGGAATTCCTGGTATCAATGGCGAACCCCTTCGTCAAACCTCCATTTCTGTCATGTAAAAATTTCACAATTTCTAGATGGTATATCTTACGTTTGAATCCTATCAAAAAAAGAAATTAACATATGTTATTATGTAGCTTCAGTGTACTGGTATACAATAATGATCATGTAAAGTATTTATCGAATTTAAGAATGTGGTTCAGAGAGAAAACTCGTAATCAAGCAGGTTTTACTTCAACAATTGAGCAATTGAGGCAATTATGTATTACGTTACCGTAATCTAGACGGGCCAGCGACCGCATTTTGTCCTGATCCGTGAGCAGAAGAGATTGAGACGAAAGAATGAGTTTGTGATACACTTGGACTCCCCATTTCATCTTCGGGAATCAGGAACTCTAATTCCTCGTACATGTGTGGGAAGAGAATGGCGAGCATGTCGTCCGTTCTACAAAGCACGTTAGAGGCATAATGGTAATGTTAGGTAAGTGGAAGTGACGTACTTGGAGATGAAGTCTCCCTTCTGGACCTTGTTCTTCAGTCTCTTCTTCGGTGTGTCGACGATCTTTGAGTCCGCATTCCTAGATAGCGCCGCGACATTCAAGGTACCGGCAGAGTTTTCTTTGGTA
The DNA here is from genome assembly GCA_017657335.1 of Termitomyces titanicus. Lineage (NCBI taxonomy): Eukaryota > Fungi > Basidiomycota > Agaricomycetes > Agaricales > Lyophyllaceae > Termitomyces > Termitomyces titanicus. The sequence goes on along the minus strand of JAGGAX010000055.1, from coordinate 30,894 downwards.
TACAACGAGAGCCCTTGACGTGCAGCAAGATCCAATATATTACGCTCGACTGTATCTATCAGAGATATCAGGACTTGATCAAATAACTACACAACAGACGAACCTTCTGCATAATAGCAGAATACTGTTGATCAAACTTTAAACAAAACCGTCGCTGCAACGACAATTGTGGCTCACCTTCCGTCGGTCGAGTTTGACCCATCCGATCTATTCGGGCGATTGCTTGAAAACGAAATGATGAGAAAAGTGTTGGAGGAGGAGAGCTGTCATAAAACCTTGAATTTCAAATCCGTGCTGAACGACACTTTCGAGCAAAAAGACACGCGAGGCACAAGTAATATTAAGGCCAGCATTTTCCCTTTCGCTGTTAGCCAAAAGTCAGGCCTTTGAATGTTCAACGAGTGAGCTACAGGACCAACCCATGCAGAAGCAGGACTAGAATATCTGGGTCGCTCTTGAATCGATTAGCAGCACTTTCACCTTTGCTTCTCTGGTCAATTCGTAGACATCGTATTCCTGTTTTATCATCAATTAGTCAAGTCAAATTCTCGGCGGAACCAGGTGTAAATTCTCTGCACCATTGGATGTCAGTGCTCGCTCCAGGACTAAGAAAGCGATGTCAAGACGGCGTCAATGCAACAAACTTCTGGACTGACTAAATAAAGAGTCCGCCCAAGCCGAAAAAACGATGCTCTTAGCATCAGGATTGGTATGTTTGAGGTAGAGCAAATGGCGAACAAGAGTTTGTATCTTGCTTCCGTAATCGCCAAAGGACTCCATAGAATTGATCTCGCTAAAGAGGGTGGGGTCTAGACATTATATGAAGGTTAGGAAATTTTGTCGGTGAGGATCTCTTTGAGACGCCCCTATCATATTATAGGTTATTCGTCGTCGTGATTTAGGAACAGGCTCTCCGTTGTTTTTATGGGTTGATTTTGAGACCTCGGGCTTTCCGGCCTTGATAGAAAAACGTTGAACGGTGTCAGGATCAACAGGAACTCTGGCAAAGGAATGATCAGAGATGAACAACGCGTGAAAATTCTTCATACCGGCAGACTGGACAAGTCTTTCCCTCCTTTCGCGCGAGCCAGGCTTTCATGCACCCCTGTATATCTTTTTAGCCCGGAGAATACGTATGTATTCCTTCCCTACCTCGCAGAAGACATGCGCACTGTGTAAAACTGTTCAACCAATGTTTGATCTGTTAAAAGCTCCGATACTAACCATTGAGTGATGAAACCGCGAGTAAATTCGCATCTACATAGAATACAAGACTCGTCGTCCTCATCGAACAAACCGTCGTCTTTCTTCTTCGCGAGAGTCTCCAGATAACGATGTCGAGCCCGGTTTTTGTTGATCTCAGCGTCTAATCCATCCCTCTCCGTGGTAGCTTCGACAAGTGCATCTAGAACAGTGCCCTCCCATTCTACCTCGGCGACTGTATCAGATATCTCTTGTAGCTGACGAAAGTAGAGGATCCTCTGGTTGAAAGCCTTTTGAATCAGCAACAAATCGGCATCGAGCTTGTCCATAAGAGCGGCTGAACAAGCAATGTTAACATTCAGGATGTCAATCATCTTGCAATCAACGTACTTTGATCTTTCAAGAACTGTCGCAGTTGAGCAACGAGCTCCTTGAGCTCAACCTTCTCTGGGTCCGTATCTCTAGCGATACGGGTAGCCGCAGCATTGAGGTCAACCAGCACCTGTAGAACGCCGCGTAAGCTTTAGACTAGCTGATCGCTTTGAGGCATACGCTTTTGACACTCCTTTCGCCCAATAAGTTCAAAAGGTATTTACGGTTTTGCAACAATTGCGCGTGCAATACTTCATGTTCTGGTTGGAGTTCCGTCCTGGCTTCATTAGTATCGATAGGGAGATCGAGAAGAGCGGCGGCCGTAAGCGCATTTGCAGCTGCCTTCGTTTGACGGAGCTTTTTTTCTCGCACGTCGTGTGCAGCTAGCAATGTCCTCTCGTTGATGAGAGCCTGGCGGCGGTCAGACAATAGGGCGTTATATGACTTGATATATGTCTCTGCTTCCCCTTGGTTGTCGAGCGTGCGCTGGTACTCGTCTCCGTCAGGCGTATCCTCGCTCGTAGCAAGCTTTTCGGTAAGTAATGCTGCGATACGCGTTCTCCACTCCCATAAGAGGGCTGATTGATCATTCAGAACTTTCTCAATAATCGCATTACCCTCGTCCGCCTATGATTCCATGAAAACAATACAATCGTTGCAAGTGAAAGGCACATACAAGATCTATTGACGCGGTAACACGGTTGTGCAGAGTGACTTTGGGAGGTATCGGCTTGGCTTTGAGCTCTTTCTCGCTAGGCTGATTATTCTTCGATATCCTAAACAGTTCAGAATCGTCCAAGAATGGTGTCTCAATCATGAGCGCATCCTCGGTTATATTCTTCTTGTCTGCATCATAAGTGAGGAGAGCCATAGCACGAGTCGCATCGTCTTCTGTGCCTAGATGCGGAGAGATAAGCCAGAGGTACAACAAATAATAAAAACTGGTTCCAAACCTTGCAATAATCCCCGTCGGATAGCTTCAGCTGCACTATAAGCAGCGTCCTCGTCAGGTGACTTGTCGGGACCAAGGGCGTGATACATATCGCCCTGAAGGAACTTCGTGCGATGCAGAGTGATACGGCACTCACGAAGACGATTCTGAAGTGCACCACGTTTCTTGGCCCCCTCGCCCGTTCCTTTGCCCAATAAGTCTTCCTCGTCATCAGAGTCGTCATCACTGTCGAAGACCTCATCAGACTCTTCCTCAGAGAGCTGGCGCCGTTTGTCCTTCGCATTCTCCAAAACTTTTCCATCGTTCTCTGCAGTGCCGTCCTTTTTACGCTGCTTCTTAGCGACGTATTTATCTAACGCAGCTTGAGCCTCGTCAACGAGAGATTGAGCGTCCTTTTCAGCTTCTAGGAGGGTGTTGAGGGCACGTTGGAATCTTTCTAGATCGTTGTCATCGTGCGTTTGGAGCTGAGCGACACGAATTGAGGCTTGTACCTACACGAACAATAAGCGTTAGGGATATTGGAATGAAAGATGTAATTACTTTGGCTTTACAATTATCCATCATCGACCTCCAGTTCATTTCCCTCATATTCTATACCATATTTTGTCAGTAAGAAAACCACGATATACGCACTTTCATCTACCTGAAGCACATCATCAATCGTCTTCACCGCACCCGGTTTGAGGACCTTATCACCCGGCCGCTGAAGTTGTCCAACCTGAGGATGGGTGCATATACCACGAAGCTTGCGGATGGCAGAGCGAAGGATGGTGCTGTCGATCTCCCATCCCTCAGATCCGGCGACACCTCTCGCATCCAGGCCGAGTTCCAGAAGCGCTGCCTCTAATGCTTGGTCGTACACCTAAAATGACTCGTTGGTAGTGCTTCAAAGCGGAAGAGTTTCAATAACGCACATGTTTCTCGACGGGACCTAGGGGGATGCTGACGAGATAACGCGTCTGCTGCGGAATGGTCAACTCTTCCTTTACGTTCACTTTGAGGGTCCTGGGATCAAAAATTAGTCATGGTCCGGAGTAAGCGTCTGTGTTCTGTACCTAATCCCGTATTCCTGGAACAGAGTTGCAAAGTGTGCCGCACCGAACCCTGTCGAAGTCAAGCGGTTCCAGAGTCGTGCTGAGCCAATTACATCGTCGACACGGAGGAATCTAGAAATGACGATGGGCACGGAATTGGAGAGGCGTAGGTTTCAACTTACTTGAGTACATGCATAAGATCGGTCACCTGCTGACGGGCAGGTGTTCCTGAGACTGCGAAGGAGGAGAGTCGAGGAATGAGAGAGACCATATCTCTAGCGCGAAATTCGAATGGGTGGCGTTTCTAGAATAGGGGGAACATGCACTTACTCAATCTTACCACCACCGACCATTTGCACCTCGTCCATGATGACACGATACCACTCGACCATAACGAGTGGGCTCCGAGTGCGCTCTACATTCGAATATACGACATCCTCACGGCGCGGCCTCACAGGCGCAGCAAGCGCAACATTAAAGTCGCTCCGCAGAACAGTGTACGTGGTGATCACCACATCAAATCCATTAACATAGGTGCACCAATCCTGTATCTCAACCTCGTCGCTCGCAGCAGAAGAAGATTCCGATGGATCGACGTCCATATCATCGTCCGAGTCTGGAGCCAGGAGAGCTCTAATCCTCGTCTTGTGTTTGCCTTCCGACTTTCTCTTCTGGCTCTTTTGTTTTTTCTTGATCTCGAGCTTCGCTGCTTTCACTTGGGAATGGGTGATCGGAACAGTAACCTTTGACCAGCCGTCGTACTTGAGGACTTTTAGTGAGGGTGCGTGGGCGGCTAATTCGTCAGCCCATTGCGAGGCGAGTGCGGGTGGAGTGACGATAAGCGTGGTCTACGTGGACTGATCATGCAAGGCACTGATAAGTAAGTGAGTGTGACTGAAATACCTGGATAGCTTTGACTTCAAGGCGAGCCTCGGGATCCCATCTCGTCATCGTAGGGTTTCTCTCTGGAGGAGCAGGATTCAGAAGAATGAGGGAGATGCTCTCGAGCGTTTTCCCAAGACCAGGTTCTTCCGCAAGGATACCTCCCAATGCTGGGTAGACCTCGGGAAGAGAATCCGACAAGGCACCAGTCAGGCGGTTAAGATACCATGTCGAGTTACCCTCTTGGACCTTCTCCCAAAACGAAAATCCGGTCGAATGGGGCTTCGGGACAACTTTACCATTAGGGGTAAGCATCTTGCCCTCGCGACCTAGTAGCCATCCGACACTGCGACGCTGGAAGGGGAGGAGAGTGGGTAGGAGCTTCGCTGGTTGCATCACTCCGTACATATATGGAGCCGCCAACTGAGGTGCAGGACGAAGGACAGAGTAGAAGAAAGGTATGTTGGTCACCCCGTCATACGATCTGGGAAGTTGGGCATCTGAAGGATACAAATATGTGAGTAGGCGTCGTTGGGCATCTTCAACTTCGATGAGTTTTCCCTTATTCCAAGGCAGTGCTTCGAAGATAGTCGGAACTTGGAGCGAGACATTGACTTCAACCTCCAACCTGAATGGCAGCTCACCCTCCTCGACCGCACCCGCGGGAAGAATAACTATTCTGAGACGACAATGAATTCTTGTGCGACCTGCCGACCTCAAAATGATTGAAGCCAAGAAAACATCCTGGACGCGCTGCGATGAGAGACCATGCCATGCGAGATCTATTTCTTCGTCATGCAGAGGCAAGAGAAGACTCCAGTATAAACGGCGCTCGAGCTTCTGCGAAGAGACAACAATGCGATCGCTAAAATGGATCAAATCAGCGTCTCCGAGGTCAATTGTGTTTGGTTCGGATGTCTGTAGAGCTCCCAAAACCTCCAGTAGATTATCTTCCTCGACATTCCAACCTTCAATATCATCTCCATCGCGCGTGTACTGAACGTTGAAGACATGTTGCATGACTGGCACGAGGGTGACCCCATTACCCACGATTGCGGGCTCAGCATACACAGAACCTCGATTCATGTTTCGCCACATCTCAAGTTCTGGATAACGATGGTGGTGCCAATCAAGGACTTCCGACTTGGCCGTTTTTTGGATTGCTTCTCCTGAACCAGAACTTGAAGACGCAGACGATCCAGGAGACGTTTTCACGCGTTTTGACGCTCTAGTTCCCTGTAAAGACGGACTAATTGCACGCTTCTTGCCCTTGTTCTGGTACGTGTCTTCAAATGGCGTGTCGTTGCTGGTCGCAAGTTGAAGTAACTTGACAAGGGCTTCAATGTTGAGATGAGGTCTGAAGTCTCCCACCCATAGCCTACGGGGAGGCCATACATCAGAATCTGTAACGCAAAGGGACACACTATGATGAGAGGAAGTAGTGCGCATTGTTGCCAGCGTTGGCTGGGATGATCGTGGTCCGACTCAGAAACGCGACTTTTTTAAATTAAGGGAAAATGCTCACGTGGTGGCGCTCTCACGCGATCGGTACCGACGGGGCGGTAGCCTTTTAAGGTAAGTAACCCGACGTCGGGCCGCCGCTTGTGTCACCCAAAAGCATCGGTATCCATTGAAATGAGTCAGGAAGGTAGGATCAAGTCGGGATGAACCACAGCCTCCGATGAGAAAGCGGCGTCTATCCTCCGTGGTATGTCATAACAGGACATCAATTCTCAAGCATCCCCATATCGTGCCGGTCCGCCAGACGAACTTTGGATGATGATAGGGAGTCCAGGAAGGGACACGTCAAGTCTTGTGCAATTATTTGAAGCTTGAGCTTGAAGACTGCTTGAAGGATTGAAGAATTGACGTGATAGATCGTTTTTTGCAGTAATTCAGGTAACTTGGTACACCAACACACGCATTGCCCAAAAATTGAGAATCAAACCTCCAAATCCTCCACATCCTCCTCACCCGTCTTCCCCATATCAATCTTTCTCTTCCTCCCAGGCATCATCTTACCATCCCCATACCCAACTCCAGCCTTCTTCCTCAGCGCATCGATATCCTGCTCACCCTCCTCCGCCCACTCAAGTACCAAATGTCTCCCAAGCAAATGCGTGTGTCGTAGCGCAGCGTACGCATTTTCCGCCTCGGCTCTTGACACGAAGTCCAAGAACGCAAACCCACGCGTCCTCGAGTCGAACTTCTTGGGCAAGCGAACGGACTTGAGGTGGCCGTGCGACCTGGAATGATCGTCAGTCAGTCTTCACTCAAAAAATCAGAAGGAGAAAAAGGTATACCCAAACAAAGCCTGAATATCCTTCTTTGTCGCCTCAAACGGCACGTTCTTGACAATCATCTTCGTCGTCCTACTTCCACTCTTTACCGCTCCCTTCTCCTTACCCTCGCTCTCCGCACCCCTTCCAGCAAACTTAACATGCAACTGATGTCCATCAAGCACGAAGCCCTGCAAACTACTCAACGCCTTCTTCGCGCTCTCCGCATCCTTGAACCCGATGAATCCATACCCCATGCTGAGTCTCTCCCCGGGCCGTTTAGGATCCGGCTTCGTCTGCACGCGCGCAAAGGAGAATGAGGGTAGATGCCTGAATGTCTTAGCAAGACGTTCCTGCGTAGTTGAGAACGCCAAGTTCTTGACATAAAGCGTCGCACCGCCTGTAATCGACGGCTCCTCCGCCTCCTCATCCCCATCCTCAACATCCCCAAGCTCCTGCTCTGCAATACGCTTACCGCGTAGAGCCGAGTTCTCCGGGAGGGCGTACGTCGAAGGCCCGGGCACAGCACCCTCAACGAACATCGCCTGCGGGCCTTTCTCCAGATAAATGACAGAATTGCCCAAACGCCGATAAGCAACCGCCTTGAACCCCTTCACCGCCTCTTCCGCCTTCTCAAACTCAACGACAGCCATCGTTCCAGCGGGGGGCACCAACACGCGCTTCAGCTCCCCGTGCGGCTCGAAGAGCTCGCGGATCTGGTCGGCGGATGTCCCGTAAGGGATGTTCTTGACAAGAATGACGGTGTCGGAGCGGACGCGTGAGCTGAAGGAAGTTAAGTCGACGCCTTGGGATTCGAGGTAGGCTTTGGTCTCGGTGATGATGTGGGTTTCCGCCAGAGCAAGTTTGACAGCGGCGTTGTCACCTTCTTCAGGGTTGAGGATGGAGGCTTTGTCGATGTTGAGTCGGTCCGCGATGGAGGAGGCGACGGCGTCAGCCTGAAATCGTGATGAGCCCGAGGATAAAGGTAATAGTAAATTAGAAGGCATACATACATTCATATACAACATGCTCCAATTGAATTCCTTGCCAGCCATAGCCTTCTTCTTTGCCTGCTTTCTACTATCGGTTTTCCCTAAGGATCAGCATACTCAAAAGTCTGATGTCCCTATACAAGAGTATCATCACTGAATCAAATGAAAATGGTATTCACCTGTGAATGAAGGACGTTCGTCAGCAAGAGTCATATGAACACCGAAGGGAGAAAAAAAGTAGGAAAGAAAAGAGGCTCAGAAATATTTCTACTAACGATTCCTAGGAATCAGCATTCACCAAAGGTGTCTGATGTCCCTATTCTGTTTGTCATCATAGCCGGTGTGTCCAGGAACAGAAGAAAAAAGAAGAGAAAAGGGAAGGAAGGAAAGGGAAGCTCACCTGAGATAGTTCTCCAAAGGGATTGAAGAGTTCAACAAGGTCCGCGTCCGTACATGAGAACGCCAAGTTCCGGACAAAGAGACGAGAAGTCTCCAATATCGTTTCTATCGTTGGGTCCTTCGGCTGCTCCGGTTCAGTAACCTGCGGTTCTTGTGGCTGAATCAAACAAACTGAGAATCCAAAAGCCCGAAAGATGATAATCCAACGTACCGTAGACTGAGTAGGTTTGGACGAGCCATTCTCGTCGTCAGATTGTTCAAACACCTTCTCCACCTCATCCATCGTACTCCCCATCCGCCGCTTCATCCACTCGAGGTCAGATATCGTCTCATCATAAGACGCCTTGTCGTCAGCCATCGCTACATCCTCCTCTGCTTCGGCTTCTGCCTGTGGAATCACCGGTTCCTCCGAACGCGCATCGTTAGCCCACAAAGGACCTTTTTTATTGCGAGGCTGCATGACTTTCATAAACTCGTCGAGCTGATCATCAGTCTTCGATTTCTCATCCGTCGTCTTCGTCAACGGGGTGATCTTGGCATTTTCTGAAGGCACATCCGCAGACGAAGGATCTATTCTCCGCCGTTTATTCGGTCTCGGTGCAGGTGCATCTTTCGCGCCCTAAGAACGTTAACACAACACCAGTCAATCTCTATCTTCTCTTTCCGCAAGAAAAAATGATAATAATAACTGACCTCAACGACGCTCACGCTAATCCTCGTCGAATCAATAAACGTCCTATCAAACCACTCCTTCGCTTCCAGCGCCTCCTTCTCCGTCTTATAACCAACGAATCCAAACCTCCTCGCCGTCCCATCCTGCTTCCGCGCGACCTTGAAATCCGTCAACGTGCCCCCCGGCGCGCCCTTCTGCTCGAAATGTTCCCGCAGCCGAGCAGGCGTGATATAGGACGGCAGATTTTTGACGATGAGCCGCGACATCGTTTTTTCACTTGTTCCTGTTCCTGTTGGTTAGTTGGTTGCAGGGGTGAGAGAGGGAAGGAGAAAGGGAAATACGCACTTGGAGGAAAAATTTGGAGGGGTGAAAAAATATTGATTTTATATTGATGGGGGTGGTAAACTCCGATTCGGATATCTCCGTGACAGGCAAGTTTCCTAAATTATTGACGGCAACACGGTTCCCGGTTGTACGCAGTGACTATGGCCTCTAAAACTATTTTTTCTAGCGAGAAGAACCCAAGAGGTATCCCAAAAGCCCCGTTTGTAGTAAGCCATATGAGCTGTACTTCATAAACCACGTCTGACGCGAATCGCGATAGGCAAACGTTGAAGAATATCTTGGTGGTCCCGATGCAGAGATCGAAGGAACGCTCAAAAGTTTCCAGGATGCAATAGCGTACGCTTCACCAAATTATCTACTCTATTTGATGCTCAAGTAAACACGAAAGGACAGCAAATACCGATACATGGACAGTAACCTGACGCAACGGCGGCACAGTCTGGAAGAAAAGATTCCTGATATCAAGAAGACACTCGATATGGTTGAGTATCTCCAGGAACGACGCGTGAGTACCCGTATGCTACGAGGTCTCTTTGCTTTGGGGATCTGACGACGTGTGGTAGGAAGGCAAGAAGAAGGCTTCGGAGGACGATGAGGATGATCTGGACGATCTGGACGATGATGATGACTCTCCGAAAAAGCCGATGAAGACTATGTTTGAGCTCAACGACACCTTGTTCGCGGAAGCAGAACTGGAAGAAACGGACACGGTGTACCTCTGGCTCGGGGTATGACAAAATCCCGTTTTAGCTCTTCGTTCCGACATTGGCTAATACACACACTCTCTCTATAGGCGAACGTGATGCTGTCATATAGAATTCCCGCAGCAATAGCACTTCTGAAGTCCAAGCTCGAAGCCGCGCAGACGAGTCTGGATCATACGGTTGAGGATCTTGAGTTCTTGAGAGAACAGTTGACGATAATGGAAGTGAACACTGCCCGGGTCTATAATTGGGATGTCAAAAGGAGACGAGAGAGGAGAGAGAGGGAGGAAGCGCAGAAGGTGTCAAAATCGTTGAAATGATCCTATGCATGAAGTCGTCGAGTATATGTGTCCGTCACTTTGAGCTTGTTGTGCTGATTGTCAATTCATTCGCTATTTCAGCTCTCTCGCACAGGGTTGCTTCTTGATTCAAAAACTATACAATCTATGAGCAATTTCTTTTGACGCGTCCGCTGGGCCTTAATTCAAATTTGTCGGGGTTGCCTTCGATTCGCCGAGTCGGTTTCCAAGTCACCTCCAGGCACCCTCATTTCTTCCTGACCTGATGCCGTGAGGAACTTGAATTCCTGTCTCCAATATTTGACGGACACAAGTCGGCCAAGTAACATAGCCTATAGTTCTGGGAACACATCATGGTGAAATTCCCAAAGTAACTTTCGGTCTATCAGCTCCAATCATTCATCGATGCACGATGGTGATCCATAACGCAGAGTCAATTTGTGCCTTTGAATTTCTTCGCTGCAAAAGGGGTCACGAGTCGTCTCCTCGATGTACATAAGAGAAAATCGCTGAGTATGGTTTTGATAATCCAGCGCCGGTAGAAACAAGAACGAGGCTGAGGCAGGGTAGCTTATCAATCTTTCCCAAGTTTGTCCTGGGACCTTTTCGCCCATTTCAGGGGCAACGTGCGGAGATTTTTCGCCATGTACGAGATTGATCCTTGCCTCGAGTCTTTGCAATTCTGTATCTCTGTTATTACTTTTAATCTCAATAAAAAGTCAAAAATCGCAGGTACAGTCCGTAGACCATCGTAGTGTGTATTGCTCTGATGCAGCGTTTATTTGAGAATTTCGCTGACGCCACCGTTTTTGTGTGATGTCTTTCGGCAGCGCCTTGGCAGAGGCACGCGGCATGTCGCATGTTTTCCTAATGGGGCCAGCAATACTTGCCATTGACAACAACGTGCCCTCTTCCTTTTTCTCCTCGCACTTCCTGTTTCTCCCTTTAATACTAGTTTTTGTCACTGCCTGGCGCCGTTTGGAACAGCAAAGGAGGCGAAAACTACAGCTAAGGCTGTAGTTGTGATATTGACGGCGTCAATATAACGTCGTAACGTTAACTGATCCAGCAATTGTACAACATACCACAACTTAGATAGCTCCTCTGCCTTTCATTTCGGAAATGTATGTGATTAGTACTGCTGCCTTCGGTGCTTATTCTAATACTTTCTAGCAATCACACACATGGCTCCTGCCAAAGACATGTCCGACAGCGCAGTTCAGGTTCCATCAACCTCTACCTTCTCATTCAAGGCGCCTTTTCCTGCATCTTCGTCGAATCTCGCAGTGCCCTCTTCCATCAAGCAGCGTCGGGTCTCTCATGCTCTTCCTTCTTCACCGCGGGTCGTACAGGCCTGGCACTTTCGCGACGATACAGGGCTTGACGCGCATGTACCTGAGACAGAGAGCATGACTCCTGCGAAGAAGGGAAAGATGAGGAAGCTCACGAACGGAGCGGAGAGCGAGTCCTACATGGAGAAGAAACAACGAAAGAAGTGGAGTGACGAGGAGACGCAGATGCTCGTCACTGGCTGCAATCGTGTATGTATCATATCATCACTATCATTCGATGGAGCTAACGTGTCAATATCAACTATAGCACGGCGTAGGCAACTGGAAGACCATTCTGAGCGACCCAACTCTTCATTTCGACAATCGGTCGCCTGTTGATCTTAAAGACCGGTATGTCGTACCTATTTTTTGATATTGAATTCTAGCCCTGACTCTTCCAGATTTCGGACATATTTTCCGGACGCCTACAAGGAACATTACCCAAACGCACGCACGCATCTATCCAGCAAAGTCCGTTCAACGTTGCCTGATGGCTCTTCCCTCTTTGAGAAGACACGAAGTAAGAAGCGTCGGCCATTTACCGAGGAAGAAGACAGGGCGCTCAAAGCCGGATATGAGAAACACGGAACGGTGTGGGCGACCATTGTAAAGGACCCTGTATTCCGTGAGCAAGGTCGTCGCTCGACGGATCTAAGGGATAGGTTTAGGAATGCCTTTCCTGAGCTCTATCAAGCAGCTGGTTACAAGCCTCGTAATTCGTCAAAGAAACGACAAGTAACAGATGAAAAGGCTCTTCCCGTACGCGCTGCCACCGATGACCAGCTGTCGATGAGCACAACTGGGCCGGTGAGAAGCAGACGTCGAGCGCATACCAGCCAAGGCCTATTTCGCGGGGGCACAAAGAGTGTCCCACAAAGTACAGCCTGCTCTGAGGATGAAGATAGTTCCGCCGGCGAAGAAGATGCTGATTCTGTATTCAAAACACCCCATACCCCCGTCTTTGTCGACAACGTCTCCACATCCACTTCGCGATCCAAAAAGCTTTTACCATTCTCTCAAGAATCCTTCACTGCTACTGACGACGATGAAATGGACATGGTCACCTTTCCTCTCGATATTTCCGACTTCACGTCCAGTTCCCAGCCTCAGTCTCAATACCCTCAGAACAACGACATCGACAATCAATCGCAAACCTGGTCCGGCGTAAACACGCCTACCCATTCTCACCACACCTGGTCCACAGCCGCTGGCTCCCCGACCTCCTCTCACCTCTCTGCAGACTACCTCATGAGCGGCTCGTCCTCCCACGTGCATTCACCTATCCTCCAACGCGGGATGATTGGCAACTCCGCATGGGGCACAAATGACTGGTTCTCAGCGAACCCGCGCCTCGACCCAGGACATAGTAACTCCTCATCCTCCGGCTACCCCGCCGACGGACCCCTCTCCCCCGCTTCCCCCTTCTCCTTCAGCAACCTCAACCACGGCGTCCTCGACCGCTACGACCTCGTCCCCTCCCTCATGCCACACGACTTTTCATCCGAAGTCGGCGTAGGCGACACACACTCGACATTCTCAGACGAGATGTTTCCCCCGAGCGGATTCAGGGGGTTCACGCACCATTCGAGCTATGCGGGAGATCTTATATTTGGCGCGAGGACAACACAGGCGCAGTCGCAGTCACAACACCCGCACAACAACAATTCGAACTCAAACTCAAACTCGAGTTATGTACAGGCAGGCTTTGCGGGTGGTGCTGGCAGCAGTACCAGCTTCAGTGCATTTGGGACGCCTGGGCTTGGGCTCTCGGGTATGTCGCAGTCGGCTGGTATACACCCCATGCAACTCGCTCTACCTGGTATCGACGAGATCGAGCTTACCGGTATCACGCTCGACGACACGCACGAGGATACTGGTATGGAGCAGGATAGTCCTGCGCCCTCTCCGAATCTTAAGATGGACGGGCCACATACCGAGGGTGAGCATACCGTTGGGAAGGACGACGACGGGCAGGAAAAGTTCAGCCTTGATGATCTCGTGGATCTTTCAGCGCACGACGCAGACGATGATCTAGAGCAACACGCCACGCCGCCAGGTACACCGCACATCCAACGCTCGCGCGGTGTCGGAGCGGGTGTCCGTCGAGCGTCCGAATCGACGTTCGGGACATACCACGAGGTGCCGAACGGACGTTCGATATCTGTTCCCCCGTCCGAGGCACGCGCACAGCTCGCTCAAACCTCTCCTCGCCCATCTATGCCACAAACCGCACTTACGACCTCACCCCGCGCATCGACGTCGACCCGTCCAGGACTCTATTTCGGAGCTCAAGACCAATCCTCGTCTTCCCCCGCCGACCAAGGGGGGTCCGACAAAAGTGTCCTTTCCTCACCCATGCCCCCACCCCTGCCACCCACCCCTCTATCCTCAGGACCGACGTACCTCCTCCCCCCGCTGCCGCCGGAGACGTATACCTGGCGCCCGATGTCGCCCGGGGAGATGAGTAACCTGAACTTACCGTTCCTTGATCTGCATTATAATTATGGGAACGGGGGCGATGCGGATGGACTCGGGGGCAATGCGGAGGCGCTGCAGATGCAGGTACGGCAGGGGCTCGCGCTGGATTTGGCGCAGGCTTCGGTGGGTGGGGTGAGGGTGTCGCCGGCGGGGTTGAGGCTTTCGCTGTCTAATACTGGGAATGGTAGTGGTGTGCATGGGGGTCCAGGCGGTGCGAGTACTGGTGGGATTGTGGGTGCAGGTGCGGGGGGTAAGAGCGTGGTTGGTGGTGGTGGTAGTGTACCAGGTGTCGTGAGTGGGAGTGGGCTGGCAAGATCGCAGAGCCATCATCGAGGGCAGAGTGCGGTCTGTCCCCAGGATCTGGTATTGAGAAATGATAACAAGCGGAAGAGGGCTAGTTGGGATGGGGCTCACGGGTGATTGGATGATTATGGAATAGTGGTTGTCAGTGGTTTCGGTTTCGGTTTCAAAACATATCCTCCTTTATTCGCTTATTCAATGGATTTCCATGGTCTGTCTTTGTTGTTATCGTCGTCTTTATACTTATACACATCGTCGTTTTAAATCAGCATCACTTTATCACGTCCAATGCTTGACATCGCGGTAGCAACAATTATCTACTCAATTCAATTGAAATTCGCTTTTCGTGATGGTCTACAGAAATATCGTTCATTCGTAATTACTTAACGACGGCATTAATCGTACGTGTTACGTGTTGCGTCTTTCATAGAGATTTTGCTGTGGTATATGATATTCAACTTGAAATTTTTACAAAATTGAAATAAAGGCTCCAATTCAGACCATGAAATCCAGAGGATTTTCATACTCGACCAACTTGAAAATGGAGCGAAAGCCCAAGGCCTTGTATTATATGGCAACCCAGCATATCCACCACCGATTCGACCACCCCAACGCAGCGCACTAGCCCCCCCCAAAAAAAAACACCGTGCCTACATACACCTTTCCTTTCCAGAACCCACACACGAAGTTTTGTTGGCCTGGCGCAGGCCTTAGAGATACATGAATTCAAGTTTACCCCGCTGATTGCACAACGGAAGGATTTTCTTGAACCGATCCAAGACCGAGTCACGCTGGTCTTCCCAATCTATCACCAATTCTAAGTTGGTAGAAGGAAACCTCTTGAGTAGGCTGTCCAGTTCCTCCCACGGCGCATTCTCAACTCCAATATCCTGCTCTGGCACGAGTGCATCCAAGACGATTCCCTGGAGAGGCGTGATACTGGATGCAGACCGAAGTAGCTTTAGAACCAAACATGGTTTGCTTTCCTCGATCCAGAGCCGCCGAACTTCCGGGTTATAACTCAGATTTATTGGATCCAGATTGAAATCATGGTCTGCGGTCAAGATCAGTCAGATAAGGGGACACAACATATTGATGAATAGTTCAATCTCATCACCTTCAAATCGAAATGTTTCCGCCAATTCCAAAACTTTGAGGGGGCGACCTACGCCACGAAGGAATGCTCCGATGACCGGGATATACCGGTCCAACTCGGAGAAGACGAAACCCAAGCTGGTGATCGTAGACAGTGATGCGGCGCTCAGCCACGGGAGAAGTCTATCCAGTTCCGTATTTAGAATTTCGAGGGTTTCCAAACCTGATGGGGGATGCGGAATCGAAGATCCAGGCGCGAAATCTGTTGAAGGACCGGCCAGCTCAATATCTTCCAGTGACAATTTTTTGAGCTTTGGGAAGGATACGATGAGCCGGGAAAGGTCATTGAATGATGCAAAAGTAACCATTTGAATAGCAAGATGGGTAACAGATTGAAATCGGGTGCCCGACCGCAGAAATAAGTCAACAAAGGGCTCGAGCTGCTCCCTCGTGATGCCATCGATGAAGATGTTTTGTACGCAAGCTGCAATGCGAAGAGACTCTAGTGTATTGAACACGTATTTAATACTGGATTCATGGATCCTGATGGTCTCGAAAAGATGATAAGTACTCCTCGGCGTCCAGGACTTGCATACGAGGCTGCAGGTTTTAAGGACGGCGGTATGGAAACATGAGAAATCGATTGTTCGATCTACGAGTTCCGGGGGCAGAGGATATCGATTTTTGAATGCCATCGAAAAGGTATAGTTGTCCGATACAGGCCCGGGGCTCTGGAGAATTGACGCATTATATATGTAAGTGAAGTACAAAGACAAGGTTGTTGAAAGAAAGTAAGATAAGATAAGATAACCTTAGTTGAACTTGAAATGGATAGAATGGTTGAACGCGTTGATACCCTTGAATGAGCTTTTGACGATAGAATGTCCTTTGAAAGCCAAAGCCAAGACTCGGAGAACTCACAGACTCCTTCAGTTGTATCTACGGTCTGTCAGTTGAGTCGTCAACTTATTACGCTGTCCCCTTCAAAGAATTTTTTCTTGACTGATGAACGTACTCATAGTCTGTGCTCCAGACGCCGATGTGATTTTTCAGTCGAGAGATGGAATTCGTTTCGCAGTTCATCGAAAAAACTTAGAAACGCATGCAGGAGGACTTTCTCCAGAAGGTTTTGAAACACTCGAGGAAATTGTTAATCTCACAGAGGATGCTCCCACTCTTGAGCTGCTTTTCCAGTTTGTCTATCCCCAACGGCCACCAGACGTGAATTCGATGGATTTCGAAGTTGTTTTTCCCCTCGCTGAAGCTGCTGAAAAGTATGAGGTCTTTCCCGCAATGTACATCTGTAGCACTCGTCTAAGGTGTGTTTTGTCCGAGCCTCAATATGCTCAATTTGCTAACAGCAATCGATAGAATGTTTCTACCGAATCATGCCTTGGAGATTATTGGCTTCGCGGGAAAACATGACTATCCTGACATGATTGGAATAATGGCACCCTTGATGATTGATAGGCCACTTGCCGAAATAGTCAGTGTGCTTCCTGGCAGATATCTCACCGCTTGGGTAGAATTCCAGACGAACTGATGGAGAAGTTTGCTGATTGGATTTTCGAACTAGGTACTCTATCAAGAGCAGTGGCATAATGTTCGCCGGCGAGCGGCACAATCTCCTAAAAACCCACTCAAATTATCTCTTGGTTGTCATCACTTTCATGTAGCCGAAACATCCTCGCTTGTTCACTATTTGGGAGATTTAGACTCTTTCAAAGATATTCGGAACAAATTCAACGGTAGTGTGCTATCAGGCTGTGACGTATTTCGAGCATATCTTAGTACCTGGGTGGACGAGATTCAATCTGATATTTCAGAGATTCAGGAGTACATAAAATTTATCTAATTTTGTACCCGAAAGAATATCTCGTCCTTTGAAATCAATGATGGGTGGGAAACCCTAATGAGCGAGTGGTGGGATGAGTTATCCAATGTAGATACAGAGCATTCTGAGATGATACAGCTCTCTCCCGCTAATGGCTAAACCGCATTTAAAGTCAGGTAGAACGAAAAAAAAGTAATGTCACAGTTAGAGCTGAAAAACTCGCGAATAATTGCTGCTCCTGTGGTTACAACCTAAAACGAGTCCTCTCGATCGTCATTTGTACAAACTTTGTTTTTCAGCAAATCTAGAGTCAGGATAAGTAGTCCCACAAAATTGTACAATGTGTAGGGTCAAAGCAACAGACGTATTTTGAGCTCACAACGCGGATGGCACCTTGAAGGGACTTGACAAATATTATCTCATTTCAGACTCGCTTCTTCTCTTCGAGATACCATGATCCGTGGATACATGTTCAAACGCGTTTGTCCATACAGAGACCAAAAATTATGTTTTCCCCGCGCCTCTCGGACTAGTACTTAGCTTCAGAGTCGAACAGAAGACTTTTTGTCTATAAGGACCCGGACCAAAGGAAAATATGGTGCGATCAGATTGACATCGATAGCACAGTTCCCAGTGACAAGCCTGCAATATCAACTCGTTCCAGAAGAGATAACTGATGAATGAGATCATTTACAGCCTGCGCGAGAGCAATGACCTTACCTTGCTCCTGCAGAGAACTCTTGCGCTCTTCGAAAGAGCCCTCACAGACTACTCGCCACTGTGCAGGGGTACTCCCAGGATACTCTCATCGATTGAAAGCTAGAACTCTTAGCTGTAGCCTGTATAGAACCGCCACTGTGCAGGGGTACTCCCAGGATACTCTCATCGATTGAAAGCTAGAACTCTTAGCTGTAGCCTGTATAGAACCGGCAATGTTCACAAGTCGTCGAAATATGCCTGGAATGCGTTGTGAGCGACATATCTTTTGCCCGGCAGTAAATACTATCTGATTGAGCCACTATCATCGTCGCGAAGGCCTACAAGACCGACTCGATCATGATGTAAAAAGACCACAGAACATCCGTGCGGCTAGTAATGCCACGCCATTTGAGGCAATCACCTGCGTATTATGGTAGATTCCAGTGTGGATATTCCATTCGGTAACTATATGCAAGGATACTAGAAGGATTTGGACAGGAATTCACTGGCCTTTCGGCGGTTTATGAGACGGTGTGTAAATTTGTTCAAAAAAGTGAACTGAACGAACTGAAGAGAGAATTGAGCATCTAGTAGAGCCGATTTTGCCAAATGCTTGTGCAACGTTTTGTATGTTGTCGAACTAAAGTTAAAAGTAACGTGGATCTCCCAGACACTGATTATAGACAGCGAAGTTGAATATTCAGCTCGCATGTCAAAAATGGCAGATCCGAGTCTCCACTTAACAGAGTACCAATATCACAACCTGAAGTAAGCAAACTTGGATGAAATGTGAATGGGCCGCTACGAGTGTGCGGACAAAGCGAGAGGAAGACATTGGGTGGTACTCTTCCTCTCGCTTTGCCAGCGCGTGTACTGTGAATCCTCTCGGTGTAAGTCGTAATCTTGTTTAGTCTGCCAGTGCATTCGTTAGAGATTCGAGCCGAATCATCCCGTAACGTGCCTCAAGAGTCAAACTCTCTCCCCCCACTTCAACCCCCAATGATCATCTCGTCCATCTCGTCCATCTCGTCCATTCGCCATCCCGAGCTGGAGTCACTCATGAGCGGTCGCAACTTCTGGATCGTGACCGAATGTGGTTCATTCATAACAGGCTGTCCGCCAACGGACCGGTAATAGGTATACACGAGCCTAACGTTGATTTTACACACCCACCCATCTCCTAAAGTAGGTTGAGTTACAACAATGTATGTAAAATATCAAGAAGGGTATTTTGACTATGGCCTGGCGGACAGCCCCTTCAAGGCTTCATATACATCACCTAGAAGACGAAATCTTCAAAGATCTCTCGATCGTCGTTTGTGGTGATGTTTTTCAGTAAATCTAGAGTCTTTTCAGGATGGTCCCACATAAACTATTCAAAGGGTGCAGGGTAAGAACGACGGACGCATAGGATCATTTGAGCTCACAAAGTGATTGGCACCACGGAGGGGCTTGACAATTATCTCATTTGATGCTTCCTTGCTCTCATCGAGATACCATGATCCGTGGATGCACGTCCAGACGCTGGCTTCTCCATACAGACACCAAAATTTGTGTTCACCCCATGCCTCTCGGACTTGAAAGTCGAACAGAAAAGTGTTGGTCTGTGCCTCGAGGACAGGACAGAAATCCGCTACGATTAACAGAGTGTCGTACTTCGAATCAACGGTGAAGCTCGCAACCGATTCCAGTTCTGCTGGTGTCATGGTCTGTGTACTAGGTTCTTTCAACAGGTCGTAACCACGCAGTGAGAGTTGAAGCTCTGCAACGTCCCGTGACGCAAGATCTCCATGCTGATAGTAAGAAGAAACCCATGTTTTAAAAGTCGATATCATCTGTTCCGGAGAGAGTTCGTCGTCGAAGATTGGGAAATATCCGCCAGGAGGGGCCGGAATGCCAAGAACATAGGTGGCAGTGTCTATTTAGTATTGAGACACCATTCAGATAACGTTTTCATAAATATAGATAATTCATACCTAAAAGGATGAAAGCCTTGACAGACTTCTTCAACCTTTGCTGGACATCATCGGACAACTTGTTGATAGAACAGTACACAGATAATAATAATAGAGTTCCCAGAGACCAGCCGGCAATGACAACTCGTCCTGGAAGAGATAATTGTTGAATGAGGCCATCGACAGCAAGGGCAATCAGTTTTCCCTGTTCCTGCAAGAAACTCGTGCGTTCTTTGTAGGAGCCCTCGCGAATCACTCGTCGTTCATCGTCGGTATATGGAGTGGTCCCCGGATATTCTCGTCGATTAAAAGCTATAACCCTTAGCTGTCTAGGACCGGCAATGTTCCCAAGTCGTCGAAAGATGCCTGAAATTCGTTGTGAGCGGAAGTGCATGGAACTTGACACTTACCGCTGTTAAAAGTATGTCCATGAAGGAAGAAGATGGTCGTATACGTAGACTCTGAGGGAGCACCACTGTCTGTGTAATAAAATGTAATATCGTTACTGACGGTGACGGAAGGCATTGCGAGGGTATTCTCTGGTCGAGCCAGAATTCAAGACGGCTTTTATCTAGTTAAGGCCCTTCAGGCCGTTCATGAGTCATCATAGCGGGGCACATCGCGCGAAAACCGGCTGTTGTACTTGAGTGCTTCGAAAACGCTCTGCTCGGTACATAGAGAATAATTAATAAAGATTAATAAAGAGTTGTCATATAAAAGGACTAAGAACCAGGTGTGAGCCGTGATCCGCGGCTTTAGAGTTCGTCGATTGCGCCATGATTCAGGTAAAGAAAAAGTGTGATCTCTCAAGTTAGACAGCATACATACTTAGTCTGTATTCCATGCGTAAAAGTCGGGAACCTGTAAGTGGATATATCGTAAACGATCTGGACAGTCATAATCATACACAGCTTGATCCGTGTAACGCACAACCCATTAGGTATTAACCAAAACTCATTCTCTAGATAGAGGAGTTATGTCAGATACACTCAAACATTAATATGACTGTTGGTGATACCTCTTCCGCCGCAGATATCTGCTCACCCCAGGAACGCCGCGCAACAGGGCTCGTCAAAGACATGTTTCGTTCTAAAACACGTTGCCGCTCAGGCACAAATTTCACCAATCCCCTAGCACCAGATCGCGGCAAAAATCTACTTTCCACCGTTTCACGAGTGACAGTTGAAATCAAACTATGGGCGTACACCCGGATCGTAAGTTCCGTAAGGCGGAATGCAGTTTCCGGCGAGGTTACAAGATAATCAAGCTCAAACCAATTTAGGAGATCAAGATTCGGGATGTCCCCTTTCCCCTCGTAGATAGTTAATGCAGCGCGTTGTAAAGAAGATTGTTTAGTATGTGTGAGTAACAGCTCCTGGAGAAGCTTTGGCCATCCGTTGAGAAGAGTGAATGAGAGAAGGTTAGGACAGTGGCTGAGATCTATTGTATCCGTTAGGAGGTCTGCATCAATGTCCGGACATCAGCTGCGCGTTGCTATATTTGGGTGCGGACGGACCTGCGTAACTGTGGTCCAACAAATCGAGTGTAAGGTGCTGTAGAGTATTCCCAAGACGTTTTATGGCAGCTCCCACGGAGTGGATATGCGGTTCGGCGACTCCGTAAAAGCGTATGGTAGAGATAGGAGGAAGAGTTTCTAGCTTATTGAACCATTCGAGGAAAACGTGCAACCTCAGCGAGACGAAGTTGAGAGTGTGAAGACGCTGGGGTAAACGGAGATCTGCAGGAGGAGAAGCGAGCTCTTGTGTCCATGGGCTCATGAATAAGGTCAATGTTTCCAGACGAGGAAAAGAGCACGCTAGCTGCACGATGTTCCCGAAAGTTTCGAAGACAACTTGATTGAGTTCGAATGATGTGATTTTCGTAAATAATCCTGGAATACTCGTGATCATGTGAGGTCCAGCTTTAGACTGAGTAAGATATAAGGAGTCGACGGAGTTGAAATGCTCAACGCCAGGAGGGAGGTTGTCTAACTCTGAAAGCATCAGCTTGCGAGCAGCAGTTGAGAACGGAGAGGGAGGAGGCATGCCAAGGATATCATCGCAGTTCCTTGTGTTGAGAAGAACCTCGGCAAAGAGATGATATCGGCTACGCGCGAGCCATGACTTGCTAATAAGACTGCAGGTGTTTAGAGCAGCCCGATCATCGGCCATTTGGTCGATGATGAGGTCTACGATCTCAGGAGGAAGAAATTCGCTTAGCATGATAGATTCTTCACTAGACATTATCCCTGGCTATATACTCAAGTTAGTTTCTGAAAATAACTCTGGAAAACGCGCTCGTATCTAACCTGTGCTTGATATCGCGATGTTTCCACCTCAATTAGGCGACACGGTATTGAATCAAGGCTGCTGAGTTGGGAAATTATTAGTGGCGAGAACGATAGGGTCGCACTAAGAGGTGTCGGTGTACAAGGGTGGATGAAAAGGAGTAATTTCAAGTCCAAATTATCCCTGGTTATATACTCAAGTCAGTTGCTGCAAAGAACTCTGGAAAACACGCTTGTATCGAACCTGTGCTTGGTATCGCGTTGTTTGCAAGTGAATTAGGTGACACCGTATGGAATCAAGGCCACTGGCTTGATATTGTTAATGTCAAGAGAAATAGGGTCTCACTGAGAAATATCGGTGTACAAGGTGGATGGAAAGGAGTAATTTCAAGTTCCAGCTTGGACGGAACTTGTAATGATGTATCTCGGCCGGATCAAAATAACGTGATTGCCTTATAAAGAGACATCACGTGCGCTAAAGCAAATCCAAGGATCATGATGATGATGACGTTGGGTTTGATCTGATGGTGGTGCATTTTTGCCTTGCGCAAGCATTGACAGCTAACTTGCAACCCTCAACTACGCTGAGTTCTAATGGCGACACAGACTACTGCGATCTTAAAGCAGGACCCACTGCGCCACCGTACCCACAGCCTTGATACAAAGACGCACACGATTCACTCTATAACTCTTCCTTCTGGCAGTGTAACGTCCGCTGATTCAGCAAAGGATTTTTCTTTTACGTCTGATTTCGAAGATAAAGAACATGGGAAAGAACATCGCAGGCGAACAGTTCTGGTTGAAGATGAAGATGAATCTGATTCTGAGAACAGCGAAGAAGACGCAGACGTCATTGACGGGCGGAGAGGACAAGAAAGAGTCGTGTCAGAGTCTCCAAATGCGAATTCATGGACTCAAGGCGATATGAACTCATCGGAAACTCATACTTCTCGTGCTTGGTACGAGTTCGATCTTGCTGTCGTCGTTGCTCTCGCGTCTCCCATCGGAAACTGGCTTACAGGCGGCGATTACATTAAGAATGTTTCTCTCATCATGCTTCTTATATATTACTTACATCAGATCATTGAAGGTTTGTTTTGATCAGCGTTCTCTAGATCTTTCTTGACCTATGCCAAATAGTTCCCTGGCAGCTATATAACAACGCCCGTCCTCGTCGACGTGCACCAACCATCCCTCTCTCTACCGCTGAAGGCCATTACAGGCACATAGCGACGTCTGAGCTGCGCGCTCTCGAGTTCTTCTTCCTTGCGTTGACTGCTGTTTCTCCCTTCATTGGAGCTCTATTCTTGCGTTATGCTACCGCCGCCATAATGGGAGAAGAAGCTGTCTCGTGGTTCAATACTGCACTCTTTGTCATGGCGACTGGTATGAGACCATGGTCTCATGTTATTGGGCGCCTCAAGCAGCGCACAACGGATCTCCACGATGTCATCCATTACCCGTCTCCAGAACTCTCCGCTAATGACATGCGTGTCCAAGTGGCGGATCTTATGAAACGCGTTGAGCACCTCGAACGCTCACTATCAAAGGCCAAGGCGAAGATTTGCAATGCCACAGAAGAAGTGTACGACTACGTAGATGAGGCGGTGACTGTGGTCGACCGGACAGTCAAACGCCACGAAAAGAAGTATGAGAAGCAGGAGCTGAGAGTACGCGACATGGAAGAGACGCTTCAAGGGCTTAAAGGAAAAGGAAAGCAACGTGAGAGCGTTTCGGGATTGACGATTCGCACAGCTCCGGCGCCATCGTTTCTGAGCGAGATTTTCCCCGCATGGATGCTCCCGGATCCGCGACCCAAACGAAGCGCGTACTCGTCTTCGTCGTATTCTCCGACGTCAAAGCACTCATTACACTCTTTTCCTTCCTCGTACTCCACGCAGCTTCATCCTATCCCCGAAGAAGAATCAACGAGGCCGATCTTGACGCGACCTGCCGCTATCATGTCTCTCGTCCTTTCGAAAGTCGGATATGTTGCGACTCTGCCTCTCCGCGCCGTTCTTCGCATGATATTCGAAAGATACTAGCCCTTTTTTTCTTCCCGACGATTTCATTGCTCTCACTTGACATAAGAACTATTTATCATAACGCACTCTGCATTGAACGCACTTTCTTTTCTCTGTTCCTTGAAATATTGGGTATGATGTCAATAATTGTCACCCCGTCTCCTTCCTCTCTTTTTCTCCATTCACTCATCCCGTGTCGTGCTATGAACGTAACTGAGACGAAACACCTACGTATACCGCTGCTAGTATCCTGTACCCATAAGATGTGCCAAAAATATAACGAATCGGGGGAAATACAGACGCGGTGTTTAAGATCTAAAAGTAGAGATCTTTAAAGTTCTCTGGATCATCGCTCCCGCAGATGTTTTTCAGTAAATCCATAGTCTTTTCAGGGAAGTCCCATATAAACTGTTCAACAGTGCAAGGTCAGAGTAAAGGACGCATGCGGATGTCTGGACTTACACAGTGATTGGCACCAGGGAGGGACTTGAAAAAGATCTCATTGGAGCCCTGCTTCTCCTCGAGATACCATGATCCGTAGATACACGTCCAAACACTGGCTTCTCCATACAGACACAATAAATTGTGTTTCCCCCATGCCTCTCGCTCTTGAGAACCGAACAGAAAGGTGTTGGTCTGTGCCTCGAGAACGGTACGAAAATCTGGTACGAGCAACAGAGTTTCGTACTTTAAGTCAGCTGAGAGACTCGGTCCCAGCTCTGCTGGTGTCATGGTCTCTATAGTAGGCTGTTTCAATAAGTCGTAGCTAGACAGTGAGATTTGAAGCTCCCCAGGGTCCCGTGAGGAAAGGTCTCCGTGCTGATAGTAAGAAGAAGCCCATCTTGCAAACGCTGGGCCCACATGTTCTGGAGATAGTTTGTCGTCGAAAAGTGGAATATATGCATCAGGAGGGGCGGGAACGCCAAGAAGATAAGTGGGTGGGTCTGTTTGAAGACTTTCAAGCAAAGGGTTTGTATATACGATCGGAACATACCTAAAAGAATGAAAGTATGGACGGATTTCTTCAATCTTTGCTGAACATCGTTGGACAACTTGTTGAGACAACAGTACATTGATATCAACAGCGCAGTTCCTAGCGACCAGCCTACAATAGTAACTCGTCCTGGAAGGGATAACTGCTGAAGGAGACCATCGACGGCAAGAGCAATCAGTTTCCCCTGCTCCCGCAAGAAATTCTTGCGCTCTTCAAAAGTCCCCTCACGAACTACTCGCCGCTCATCGTCAGTATATGGAGTCGTCCCAGGATACTCTCGTCGATTGAAAGCTATGGCCCTCAGCTGTCTAGAACTGGAAGTATTCACAAGTCGTTGAAAAATGCCTGGATTATGTTGTAAGCGGAGACAATGCATGAAATGTACGGCTGAACACCTACCGCTGTCCAAGGTATGTCCGTGAAGGAAAAAAATAGTTACATACGTAGACTCTGGAGGAGGGCCACTGTCCCTGTAGTAGAATGTTATATCGTTACCGACGGTGATGGAAGGCATTGTGAAGGTAACTCAGAGTGGTAGAGCTACATAATTGATTTCAAGGGGCCTCTTATGAGCCTGAGAAATTCACTCATGGTCATGGGAGTGTATGGCATGAATGCATAACGGAAAGCCGTCGGATATACCTCTTGCTTAGAAGGGTAAAGCGCTCTAAATTCCGTTGCGAACAGTCAACTTTTTACCTGTCTTCATGTACCACCCTAGGGCTCTTCAGCATATCCCGCCTTCATTTCCCATTTGTGATGATACAAAATTGGTCCAAATTATCTTTTCAAAATTCACCTCGCGTTAAATCCCATCTAAGTAATGAACTAGTAGATGTCATTTTTGGGGTGTATTGACCACGGTCTCCCGTTTCGGTCGAAATTAATCTGCGCGAATGGCATAGCATACACACCGAACGTATACAGTGTCTGGGGTACTTCGAGTCCAGAAAGGTTTTCTTTCACCTCACATATAGTCAGTACAGCACGTTGGAGAGAAAGGTGACTGTATGTGCCAGGTGTATAGAGGTGACAGATCGATTGTCTCGATATTCAAGTTCACTTGGGGCCCCCGTGTACTCGAGTGGTTTTGATATAACCTTTATTCGGTACTTCCCTGCATTATTTCCACCAGAGATGAAATGTGCTTGTATGGAAAACAAGCCTGAGACGTTTTTTTGCATAAGTAGATGTGTCGGGTAGAAGTAAACCGGCGACTCATCAAGATTCAAACTTGAAACCCTGTGAAAAAGCTTATCCTATCTTATCAGATAGAGAATTTCCATATGTACTCACGATTTCGAAGCGATCTCCATACATGCATGCGCTGGCACAACTCGTGCGGTGTTCTTCAGTAGTGCTGACGCCAACGAATGCTGCTTTTATCATTCCATACAATGAAAACGACGTTGTGTCCGGCATTTCTAATGATCATCCCACGAAATTAGTCACACCTCATATGTCATTGGTTCATCATGATATATAACGTACGAGGTGTGGGCCCTCGGTTCGATATCCTTCCCGATGGCATACTTCACGACATTCAAGGCTCAGTTCAAAGGTGACATCGTTACGCCCGATGATGCTGATTACCCGAAGGCAATTGCGCGTTGGGCAATCAACGCACAGCGGCATGCAAAGCTTGTAGCTTTCGTAAAAGACGAGGAGGATGTACGAGTCGCAATCAAATATGCTAGGGATTCGGGTTTACCTATCGCCATTCGTGGTGGAGGACACAGCCCAGCGGGTGCTTCGTCATCTGAAGGCGGACTTGTGATCGATCTCTCGCGGTACCTAAACGATGCGAAGGTTGACCCAGAGAAGCGTGTGGTCTACGTGGGCGGTGGTGCGCTGTGGGATGTTGTGGATAAGGAAGCGATCAAATATAGGCTGGCCACTGTTGGCGGGACTGTTAATCATGTTCGTTGTCTCCTTTTGCATCGTGTTCCTATCGCTAATTTTTCCCTCAGACGGGTGTTGGAGGGTAGATCAATGACATATGGTGTGATGATCTGTCCTGACTTCTTCAATCTAGACTTGTCCTCGGTGGTGGATATGGATGGTTGAGCCCAGAGCACGGGCTCGCGGTTGATAATCTTGTCCAGGTAGGATGCTCGGATCCCTACAACAGAATTTGGACCAAATTTCGACTTTGACATTGATAAGGCCACTGTTGTCACCGCCGATGGGTCCATTCTGACTGCCAGCGAGACTGAAAACCCAGATCTTTTCTTCGGAATCCGAGGTGGCGGATGTAACTTTGGAGTAGTAACCCAATTCGTTATCAGGCTTCACCCACAAAGAGAAAAAGTCTATGCTGGCATACTTGTGTTTCCGCCACCGATGTTGGAGAAACTTCTTGATGTCACCCAGAAATGGCGACAAGGAGCCGGAGAGAAGGAAGGTATGATGCAGGTAATGGCGATGGGACCCGATGGCAAGGCACGTAATCCTACGAGTTATTGTAATCGATATTTTCATAGTTGTTCTCAGTTTGCTATCTTGGTATTTCCGTTCTTCAATGGATCAGAGGCTGAAGGACGCGAGAATTACAAAGCCTTCTTCGACCTCGGTATGTGTCCATGTCAGGTTGTGAATTGTCATTATGAAAGTTTTCTCCAGGCCCTGTTGCAGACTTCACCAAGGAAATCCCATACGAAGAACTCAACACGCTTCAGGCAAGTCCCCATTTCATTCGAACTCGCTAGATCATAAAATGATCTTATTTCCAGAATCAAGTGGTCTTCCATGGGCAAGGGATGTATATGAAAGGCATTGCGCATCACAAGCCGGACTTTAAATCTATCTCTATGGCTTTTGATCGCATACAGAAGGTTTCCGGGCCCGAGTTTAAGGCTAACCTTCTTTTTGAATACTTTAACCTCGCCAAGATCAATGCCGTCCCATCAAACAGCACTGCATTTCGGAGAGACCCGACGTCAAGCATACTGGTGCTTGTGATCTGGAAAGAGGACACCGAGGAGAATACGGAACGTGGAAGAGCTGTGGCACACGAGCTCGCTAACATCGTTGTTGAAGGACAACAAGGAATGTCGTCGACCCAGGGCCTGGGTTACAGCAATTACGGTAAGCTCATTGTATCGTGGAGGGTGCCCCGTTTGCTCATGGGGAAAGCAGATGCTGAAGGTGTATCTGGGGAGAAGCAATCAGTACCTGACAAGGCGAAGGCAGTCTTCACGGATAACTATCCTAGGCTTCAGAGAATCAAGAAGCGCTATGACCCTGACAATATCTTCAACAAGTGGTTCCCTATCACTCCAGCTTAATTTCTGTGTTATCAAATCGACATCTTGAATTATGAAATATGTACTACCTTTTTGTACAATCTGAAGGAAATGAATTGATACGGGTATATTGGATGCACGCATGACGATCTCGTAAGATGTGGATTCTCGTCAGCTGTCGTAAATTATCTGTGGCATCATCGATGGGATGCTCATAATGATCTATCGACCCGAATATGAACTTATCGTGAGGTGATCATTTCGATTCACACTTCTGATTGCCCTCCCTTCTGACTAAGGACCATATTGTATGTAAAGGAGAGCTCCGACATACATCCTTTATATATAGAAAAATATCATCATGGAAGATGCATCATCTTCCACTTGTTTCATCGAAATTCGATACTCATGGATTTTACCAGTTTCAAGAGCCAGTTCAAAGGCAACCTTGTCACGCCCACCGATCCCGACTACCAGGATGCGATCAAGCGCTGGGCAGTTAATGCTGCGCGCCGCGCCAAGGTCGTCGCATTCGTCAAGGATGAATCCGACGTCCAACTCGCGATCAAGTATGCTCGTTCAACAGAGTTGCCAATTGCCATCCGCGGCGGCGGACATAATGCTGCAGGCGCATCGTCGAGTGAGGGAGGCCTCGTGATCGACCTTTCGAGATATTTCATTGGTGCAAGAGTTGACGCAGAAAAGCGTCTCGCTTATGTTGACGGAGGAGCTCTCTGGTCGACGGTAGATAAGACTGCTATTGCTCATGGACTGGCTACAGTAGGAGGGACAGTGAACCACGTATGTGCACACTGGATTTCTCCAATCGAGGCTCACAGGCCCTTTAGACTGGTGTTGGAGGGTCAGTAAATGGAATCGCCTGCCGTGATAATCATCTGATTCAGTGCTACGTCAAGGCTTACTCTCGGAGGTGGCTACGGATGGTTAAGCTCTGAGCATGGCATGGTGGTTGACAACCTTGTACAGGTCAGGTCAATTCAATTTGCATGCCGCTCGCATGTTTATTTAGCCTTACCTAGGCAACTGTCGTTACTGCAGATGGTTCGATCGTTGTTGCCAATGACAAGGAACACAGTGAACTATTCTTCGCCTTACGAGGAGGCGGATCCAATTTCGGTGTTGTCACTGAATTTGTGTACCAACTTCACCCACAAAGAGCGACCGTTTATGGTGGAATGGTTGTGTACCCTTACGAAAAACTGGAGAAGGTGATCGAGGTCACCGTAGATTGGTGGGCCCATTGTGGCGAAAAAGAAGGCCTGCTTCAGCTGATCACCGTCGGCCCAGATGAAAAGGTCTGTACGGAGACTTCTTGCGTTAGCATCAGCTGAAATCTGTTTGGTTACAATCTAGCCTGTTATTATCACCTGGCTCTTTTACAATGGGTCAGAAGCCTATGGAAGAGAACACTTTAAGGCTTTCCTTGAGCTTGGTGTGTCGGGCAGATCATTTGACTTACGCTAGACTGATATCTAGTCCAGGCCCCCTTGCCGATAATACCAAGGAAATTTTATACGAGGAGTTAAACGAGATATTGGTGAGCACCATGTCATTTCCTGATTCACGTAGAACAAACTCTGATAATTTTCTTTTCCAGAATTTCGCCATGTACTCTGGACAGGGAACCTACTCCAAAGGTGTCGCCCAGAGTAAGCCTGAGTACAGTTGCATCAACAAGGTTTTTGACAAGGTGATCCGGGAATCCGACACCGACTTCAAACTTAGTGTTCTCTACGAATACTTCCCTCCCGGGAAGATCAGCGCTCAGCCGAAAGATAAGACGGCGTTTCGCCGGGATCCTACACCGGGCGTGTGTATAACCGGAGTTTGGCAGAAAGACTCTCCAGCCATGGTCGAAAGAGCAAGGCGTTTGAGCCATGAGCTCGCTGAGATCATCAAAGCCGATAATCCCCGTTTGACCGAGGAACAGAGAACAGGATATAGCAATTACGGTGAGAAACACTTTTCTCGGTTATAGTTCCAGATGTCTCAGCGATGGTTAGATCCTGAAGGAGTTACTGGAGAGAAGGGGGCAGTTCCAGACAAGGCGAAGTTGATCTTTGGTGAGAATTACCCTAGACTGCAAGTGGTGAAGAAGAGGTATGACCCCGATAATATCTTTAACAAGTGGTTCCCCATTACTCCAGCATGAAATCTTCGTAGATGTTTGTATCGCCAATTTGACAAAGTACCTCTTGTAACAGATAAGGTCAGTCATACGACTCCGTCGTCTACTGGAAAGCCAGGGAAACACAGCGCAGATAATAAGCAATATACCGAGTATAGAAATCATATATAGCGCGAGCGTGATAGTCTCCACTGTGATAGAGAATCCTTGATGCTCGAGCGCCTTCCTTGAAAGTCTCCATTTCCCGAATGGAAAGTCGGAGACGAGCCGGGCCCAGCCAGGCCCGAGGGGGTCGTCGTAATCGCGGGTTCCGGGGGTAAGGAGCGATTTCGGAGGCCTCTGCGCGGCAAGCATCAATCCATTCAGACC
>JAGGAX010000054.1:0-37781 GCA_017657335.1 Termitomyces titanicus | reverse complement strand
CCAGAGGAGAGGATGTCATGCTAGCTTGTCAGACCTTTCTCGACCCTATTCAAGCCCTACACCTTCACTACAATACAAACTATCTTGCTTCTATGCACACTATTGCTACCTTCCTTTCATCCACCGGTACAGTAGAAATCCTGAACCAGAGAAGATTCCTGGCCCAACTCAATACCATCTTTCATTCTCCCATATTCCAATCCCCTTTTCTCCAACAGACTCAAAGAGCTCAATGTCTCCACAAGACTCTCTTGGAGACATCTGTAGAGATCTGAACACTCTCTTAGAGACCTCAGTAGTTCTTTAATTTAATTCTTTGATTGTTTTGATTCTTTGATACTACGCCAGTATCAATAGATAAACACAAAACTTCAATTATGTACTAGTAAACTTTTGATACTGAGCAATCAACAGGCAATTTATCTTGTCACATGGGTTACCAACTATATTGAATCTGTTCATACTCCTATTGAGGAAGCAAAGATTATTGCTGACATTGACTGCTGTATTGCAGCTGTCCCTCCTTTTCCTGATCTTTGATAGTTTCCTGAGCAATCAACAGGCAATTTATCTCATCACATGGGTTACCAACTATATTGAATCTGTTCATACTCCTATTGAGGAAGCAAAGATTATTGCCGACATTGACTGCCGTATTGCAGCTGTCCCTCCTTTTCCTGGTCTTTGATGGTTTTCTGAAGGTAGAGGTTTCAAACAATGGATGGGCGATGATTCTAAAGCACTTATGAAAGTACGTATACTTTCTGTGAGCCCAGACAACATATTAATGAATGTTTTTCAATCGACTATAAAGGTCTGCCTGCTATCTCAGGGCATGTTCCAGCTCAAATGGTTGAGGCCCTTCAACACTTTCTTGAGTTCTGCTATCTAGTTTGCCATTCAGTTCTAGATGAAGATGAACTCAAAGCCATTGACAAGGCTGTCAAGAACTTTCATCATACTTGTGTCATTTTTGAAGAGCTTGGGGTGCACCCACATCAGCACTCACTTTCACATCATCATCTCTTGATACAGGAGTTTGGTGCTTCTAATGGATTATGTTCCTCAATCACTGAATTGGTACATATCAGGGTAGTCAAGAAGCCTTGGTGGTGGTTGAGTCAATATAAGGCGCTAGGTCAGATGCTATTAATAAATCAGTGTCTTGACAAGCTTGCAGCATCACAAACTAACTTTGCCACTTGTGGGATGCTTCAAAACTCACTATTTGCTGACCATGAATCCCCACCACCACCTGTATTGGAGGACAATGGAGGAGCCATTGATAGTTGAGATATCCTGGGGAGGTGGTAAGTGCAAGCCCTTAAGTATGACCACTCCTGCTCTTGAGTCTTTACTGTGCTGATACATGTTCACCACTTTTCCTACCCCTTCTCCTGTCAGATTCCACTAGGAGAAGGCCATATTGAGCACCACCTCTCCAGATAAAGCCCATAAATTTTTCTAAAAGGTGGGCAGATTTATTACATGCACTCAAAACTTTGCTCACCACCCCTCACAGCCTCACTCAACATGTTTGACATGCTGGTTTCACTCCTGCGCACTGACTGTACTATTGCCTGACATGAGCCGCTGTTGAGGGACTATGTGCCATGACTATTAACTTCATATTAGAATTGTTTATTTACTTAGTGATGTGCCAGGCCTGACCCGGCTCAAAAGCCTGAGCTTGGGCTCGGCTTTTCCAGGCTCAAGCTTGTATAATTTCAAGCCTGAGCCGTGAGCCCAAGCCTGCGACGGCTCAGGCTCAGGCCGCCCCACATATATACATATATACTCAGGAGTGTAGATATGCATGATAAATGACTACCATTAACAATATTTGTCAGTATTGGAGTCTGTAGACTGTGGTATCATCTACAAAAATCTCCCATATGAATCCCTCTGTCATTGGGGCAGTCATCAAGTCCTCACTCGGACAAATATAGTGATTCATAATGTTTTTTGAACAGTAGAAGTATTCTACTGAGACTGAGATAACTACAAGTTAGTAAATTAGGACTTGTATCGTCCTCAATCAGAATCAAAATAGTAGCCACAAAAGCCGCGGCTCAGGCCTGAGCTTCGAGCTTCGAAAAATGTAAGCCTGAGCCGCAGGCCTGCTCAAGCCTGAACAACGGCTTGTGGCGGCTCGGCTTTTTTGGGCCCGGCCCCGGCCGGCTTTGGGCTTTGGGCCGAGCCTGGCACATCACTATATTTACTGAGTGTGTTCTGTATGTAATATGCTAATATGCTGATTTTCTACTTCTCTTTTGTTTTATGTATATCTCATAGTAGATAGAGTGACAGTCCTGTCGAAATTGCTACTTAATGTGGACTGAACAGTGATTGACAGCTCCAGACAGACACGCAAACTCTGTCTAGTACTGGCAAGTACTACCCAGTACCAGCCTAGACAGCAGTATACCTTGTCTGGAGTGCTGTCGCACTGGAGGTCACTGGACAGACTTTGCTGATGCCCATCTCAAAATCGTCGTGTTTCTAATTGTAGTTACATGTTTATTCTGGCTTTCAGGCACGTGTCTCATCCGTTCACACGCAAACTAGTCGATTTTGAGGGCCACACACACACACCATAGTGGACAAAAACCAAGACTGTGCACTGAACCATAGCTGAATCATCGCGACGAAGCGATGGTCCCTGGTTGATTTTTCAGGGTTGGGGATGGCGCTTGCCGCCGCTACGATAAGTAACCAGATGCGTAGAAGACGCGCGCCTCCTTGAACCAAACTCTTGACAGACCAAACTCGTGTTCATGTACCTTTAGTCATTGACTCTTCTTACATAGCCAATCTATGTAGGCGACAGCAACATTCACGACATTGGTGTATCAGACTTGCTGTTTTGGTTGTGGGTAGAGAAGCAGTAGTATCCCGTGGTACACCAAGACAGGATAGATTCAGGCCATTAACATTTCGATGTCTGTATTACAGGCCCTCCTCGACTGGTCGATATAGAATGTCAAAGCCGATGAGTTGTCATCACATCTGGAAATCAGAAGTCGTCATAAGCATCTCGCGAAGCAGGGAAGAAAAATGCTTACATCTTTGAAATCGACTGTTCGGAGTCAAAAAGAGCCTTTTGGACCACTCTGAAAACACTTGCATATTCCCCTGATCTATCCCTCAAAACTCTTCCATGCGACATAAGCAAAGTATTAATCCAGACCAAGTCAAACTCGAGGTGTGGTGTATTTTCCAAATGTTCTGCAGCAAAACGCAGGAGTAGAGGAACGTAGATGAAGGGTAGCTGCCGGGTGACCAGTCTGATATCTCCACTCGGAATGGCTTCATAGACCCGCTGGATCAAATTCTTCTCGTTGAGGCGGAAGGCCATGACCAGTGCTTTGAGATATTCTCGCGCCGCTAGGACCTCCAAGACAGACTGTGGCGTGAGGTCGATCGAAAGATCGAACGGGTCGAAGGTGACTGACTCATCCAGAGAATAAATCAACAGGCCTTCCGTTGACGCGGCAGCCCATGCGCGACCTGTCGGCGAAAACCGAACACATTTTGTACGTGCTTCTTGTCTATAACGCCGTACTGACATATCGCCAGCCCCCCGGCTTGCTCCCGGCAAACTCGAGTCCATCCTGTCCTCAAGATCGCTTTCAACCCCACGTGTGTCGATAAGATCGATATTAACTCCCGCGTCATTGACTTTTCTGCTATCCAGGAATTCCTCCGTCCCATCGAGTGAAAGATTTTCTGATATCTGGAACTTCTTGATCATCACACCCTCTCCTTCTCTAACGTCATATAGAATGACATATTTGCTGTTTCCGCCGGCAATGAGGCAGCCACCGTCGGCAGTGTAAGCGAGACTGTTGAACGACTTTCCTGATGAGCTGTTAGCGGCAGATACGCGGTCATCGGCCTTGCGTCCGCCAGATATATCTTTTCGCCCATCGATAACATTTGTTTGCTTGCTTTCTCGGATGTCGAAGAACGTGATTTGGCCGTCAAGAGTAGAAACGACAAGTTCATTTCCGTCTGGCCGGAAAGCGAGAGCAAGGACATCTGATGTGAGGCTCAGTGGCTCCACGGCACGAGATCGACCAAAAACGCTCCATATACGAACTGTTTTATCCCATGAACCACTGACTAACTGATTCGCCCCTGACGGAGAAAACGCGAGTGAACACACAGGCCCTTCGTGGCCCGCAAGAACATCGAGAAGCTTCCCAGTTTGTACCGACCATAAGAAGACTTCGAAAGAATCCGTTGAACCAGCAGCGACCACTTCACCTGAGGGGTCCACTGCCAGACAGGAGAACTGTACGGGGGATGGGGAGGTGAACGTCCGAAAATTGCGATACCGTATTAGGTCGTAGGCACGAATCGTCCCATCCAGGGAAGCGGAAAAAAGAACACTTCCATGTTTTGTAAATGATACGGCAGAGATGGGGGCGCTGTGTTCTGAGAAGGTGACAAAACAAAAGCCAGAGTGCGTCGACCAGACTTTGACTTTTCCGTCGTCACCTCCTGTAGCTATTGTCTGGCCGTCGGGAGCGTAAGAGAGGGTGTTCATGTCATAATAATGGCCCTGCTGTTTCAGCACGTAGGATTCTGATTGCCATTCCCAGACAAGGAGCTGGCCCAGCTTCTTGGCACCAAAGGCGAGCCATTCCCCGGAAGGATTAATTGCGACTGAAGAGATTTTCTCCTGAGATATGCTCAGTGTGTGGATGTTGGAGAAGACAGGCATCTCCCAAAGTCCAAATATTCCTGTCGAGA
Organism: Termitomyces titanicus; assembly: GCA_017657335.1. Taxonomy (NCBI): domain Eukaryota; kingdom Fungi; phylum Basidiomycota; class Agaricomycetes; order Agaricales; family Lyophyllaceae; genus Termitomyces; species Termitomyces titanicus. Next base: position 33,023 of record JAGGAX010000054.1, on the reverse strand, counting down.
AGCCGATGACAAGGAGGTTTGAGGCGGCGTGGAATGTCGTGCAGTTGACTTTCGTGCTGGGTTGATTGAAATAATTTCGTTTGTGGACGCCCCATCGAGTGTTGGCAATGCGGATACCGAGGCTATGTTCACTTGAGGTAGAGGGTATGGGCTCGTCTTCATCTGAGTCCGTCTCGAACTTCTTTTCTTTCCACGTGAACACGGCACCGTCTCGACTAACAGTGTAAATCTACGGGAATTCAGCATCAAAGAAATCAGCGTGAAAAAACTGAGCTCACAGTAGTTCCATCTGCCGAGAAGTATGCTGCAAGAACCGCATCTTTGTGTCCAGCAAATGTTTTTGGTCTGAAGCCCTCTAAAGGGTCGAGTGTGAAGAGTCGAGCGGTCATGTCGCGAGAGGTGGTAAGAAAACATCTGATTCCAAGAATATAAGTGAGCTTAGGAAGGCATTCGTAATTAACGTACTTTGAGTCTGGTGACCACTGGATACTGAGCACCTCGTCATGATGGCCAGTGTAAGTTCGGTGCAAGGTAAAAGGCGCGAACTCGCGGATTAGATGGTTAGGTGTCTTCCAAACTTGCACATGTGAATCATGTGTTACAGCGATGTATCTTACAGTGATTTAGATCAGAATTTTAGAGAAAACCTGTGTGAGGGTTCACTGACTTGCCGTCAGGTGAGAACTTGATGTCTTTCACTGGCTTTTTGAAGTTGAAGCGGTGAAGAACCACTCCACGTTTAAAATTGACCAAGAGAGCACGCCCATCTGCAGTCATTAAGCTAAAGAAAGTCATTCACTTCGAGGAAGCGTACCTTGGTCCACGCTGACCAGAACATTCGAGTCTGGACTTAGAGCTATCGCAGCAATATTTTTCCTGTTCTCGAACGCAAGAGTGTAGGACTTGTTGCTGTTAAAGGCTTAAAACTTATTCTGCGAGTGGATACAGTAGGACTCACTTTACAAGGTCAAAGACGGAGACGCGATTGCCGACTGGACTTAAAAGCGAGTTTCCATCAGATGTGAAGAGGATATTTCCCTGTCGGTAAACGGTTCCACAAATATTGGAGAACTACGGAAAATATGAGCATCTTTTTTAAAGCTCCCTCTTCGTCAGAAACTCACTTGATAATTCGCCTTCATTTTTTATAGACACGATTGCCGACCGATCGAAAACAATGTGATTGACGTCGAGCTACGCTGTCCCAGTTGTTTTTTAATCCTTGAGGAAAACGTATTGTGATGGACTAAAAAGGAGAGGCTTGTATGCGCTAAAAGGTTCAGACCAGGGGGCGCGTTCTCAAAAGGTCATCAACTTAAGTAGTTACGATGGACGGCTGATTCGAGGTTATTTGTTCCTATCCACCCTTGCCAAATAGCCTGCCTAACGTCTGCCGTGTCGAGCGCACGCTTTTCCGGGTTTCCCTTTTTACTTTAGCTCTCACCTCGCTGCTTTACCGGCCTCCGCTCCTGAGGCTTACTACTACTGCATGACTTCGTCGACTACAGCATCGCAGGCGGACCTGAAGGCACACCAGGTGCCTTTGGGGTGGCGAGATTCATGTTCTGCGTGCGTCTTTGTTCATTTGAACGCTCGTGTTTGATATTGAACTATTTCCTTTCCAAAACCCGTTCTTACGAACCCATTCCTCAATTTTGCCGGAAACATGAGGTAGTCTTCTCCTGCCGCTCAATGTATGCCGTAGACAAAACTTCTACCTGCCATGGGAATGTGACCACGAACGCCATACATACGAGAAGTGAGTTTATGGTTTGTGTACTTTAACAGCGCCACAAACCAATCATCTTTCCAGGTGCCAGTACGACGAGTGCGTATACACATATACTTTGTTGTCGGGCGTGCTCGGAGGTTCTTAAGTCTTGCTTTCAGCTATGTCCGTCGAATGAAGGAGCTGTCGAAGCAGAAAAAGGCTGCCGCAGAAGAGGCAACGTAGACGTCTCCAGCAATATAATCATCTTACAACTCATGATTGATCCGGATCTTGAATCTTACCATGAGGTCCTTGCTGCCCATACGAAATGGCATTTCCACCTGCAAGGCCGAGTCACGACGACTGTTGATCTAGATCTGCCTGTTTTTCTCAAGCAAGTTCTCGAAAACAAGAAGACGACTATTTCAATCTTCGGCGTTGATTCCACTCCATTCTTCCTCTTGCTTCACAGGTCGTTTTTTCTTTTTTTTGCGACCAACCACACTGCTCCCTGCATCCTCCTTCTTTAGGCCCAGCATCGTTTCGTGATCTGACGCGTGTCAGTTGTGCAAGTGAGAAATATTCAGTTCATAACTGACTTGCTCCAGCAATGAGATCGTCAACAATTGGTCGACTTCCAGAAGTGATATACTTCATAGATATCCCGCGTGCGATGAGCGGTTGAGATAGAAGATATTTGAGTTCAGCCTTAAGTGCAGCATTTCTGGCGTCTTTCGTCTTCCGTTTCTGATTTGAAGGCTTTTCTTCATCGTGACCACTTTTGGAAAGGCGTCAAATATGCTTCTGTGCAGCACGAAAGGAGACCATACCTGAGGTAGTCTGAGTCGAGTTCGATCTCCATAGCTGCCGCCGTTTCTTCTATCCAATTTCTGTCATGATTCGCTTTTTTGATTTTATGGTGGCTTATTTCAATCTTCCGGGCGAGTTGAACGCGATACTTGAGCTTGTCCAACATGCTGAGTTCTACCAAAATTTCCTGAATGTCATCATCTCCTAAATTGTGGAATATATGTCAGGTAAAACTGCGAGAAAGAAGCTGCATAACGACTTACTACGCCCCAATTGTCCTAGTAGAGCTCTTACGACTCGCTTTTCATCGGGGGCACACATCAACAAACTGAAACCCTTTCTCATAGCACGCGCTGTCCGACCATTCCGGTGTACGTACGTATCTGCTGACCGCGGTGTTTGGTAATGTATCACATGGTCAACGGCAGGAATATCGAGACCACGAGCGGCGATATCAGTCGCAAGTAAAACAGAATTTGGGGTATTAGTAAATCTAAACTCGAGATGTGATTAGAGGACATGGAACATATAAGCTAGAAAGATGCCCAACAAACTTACCTGTCAAGGTTCTTGAGCCTCTGGCGTTGTTCTAGCTGGGAATGCAACGGGAAAGCTTTGATATTGAGTAGTTCCGTCAACGGCATGAGTCGTCGTATTCCGTCGATAGAAGAAAGGAACACCAGGGATTTTCCAGGATGTCGAAGGAGGAAGTAATACAGATAGACGTCCTGACAAAAGCCGATTAAACTGGGTTCCCGTACCACCGAATGCTAACTAACCTTGTCGGCAGAAACACACTCAATCTTGCTCTCCTGGAGTGTGGACACAACGCCGCCGGCGGGACTCAGGTCGATGACCTGGGGATCTGGATCTCGAAAGTCAAGTCGCAGGAGGAGATCATCTGTGAACGAAGGATCGATGGGACATAGCAAAAAGGAATAGTATCAAGAACTTACCCAATGTCGACGCGGGTTTATCATCGCGTTTTTTGTACTTCCCCACGCTCTTCGGGCGAGATCGCCTCTTCACGTTTTTTTGAAGATCCTTGCTGAGCGTGGCTGAGAAGATGAACGTCTGAAGGCCATCGTGAACCGGTGTTTGTGAGCTATCTTCATCATTCTCGCCTTCAGATTGTCCATCCATTGGATTATCGATCTGATCGTCTCTACGGGTCGTATTAGATCACACCTTTATCAAACAATGGCTCAAATTGACAAACTTGTTTTCACGGAGTGTTAAACGAAGGATGTTCTCCAGCTCAGCAAAATGTCCAGTCTCAATCATTCGATCCGCCTCATCAAGCACTAAGAAACGCAATATTTTTATCTCCCTCGACAGAGCATCATCCTGGGCCGAAAGGTCAAGAACTGCGGTGAAGCACGAGTTGCTTTGACGTACATCCTCCATGATATCCCACAGTCGACCGGGTGTAGCAACCAGAACATCTATACCACGATCGAGTATCCGGCGCTGCTTCTGAGGAGACATTCCACCAACAATGGCAGCAACACTGACATGCGGAGGAGACTTCTTGGTTGCAGTAGGTGGTGGTGGTTTCTCTTTGATTTTGCCCTTTCCTTTGGTCTTCTTCGCCGACTTTCCATCCTTAACACCTGACTCTTTGGATGGAGATGGTTCCACCTCAACAGAACGAAGACACGCGTTGAGATGCGAGGACACCTGTAGTGCCAATTCGCGTGTTGGAGCCAAGATGAGAGCTCGGAGTCGTCGTTTTGTACCAGCCTTCGGTCGCGGTTGTGACAGCAAGTAATGAAGGATGGGTAACCCATATGCGAGAGTTTTGCCAGAGCCCTAGATGTTAGGCATTTTATAACGCATTTGAAAGGTGAAGAGAATGGAAAGAAAATGGAACAGACGGTTTGTGCAACACCAACTATATCCCTGTCGGAAAGAGCGACTGGTAAAGACGCGGCTTGTATAGGTGTAGGCGACTTGAAACCCGTCGAGTAGAGTGATTTCAACAGTCGTGGATGCAATGTAAACTGGTGCCAATCCGGTAATAGTTCCGCCGCTGAGGACAAAAGCTCGTTATCAAAGGCTAAGAAAGAGAATATCACCTACAGTCAAAAGTTTCTGCGATGCCCTCGACTGATGACTCCTCGGAGAATTCAGGCTGTTCCTCTTGAGCCTCGTCGTCTGCGTGAATGTGCGTTTCTGGTATTGATTCACTGGACTTCTCTGGGCCTTCTTCGCCTTCAAGCACCTAGATGAAGTTGGTATCCGGAGTACGAGGCGCGATTAAAACCAGACACACCGCAAATTTGACCACCCTTCCACCTTCAGTCTCCTCGTATATCACGTCCACACCTTCAATCTCCTCAAGCTCAAGGATACCCTCGTCTCCGTCGATACCTGCCTCTTGCGGACGTGCAACTTGTTTCCATGGTAATTCATCAAGGGTCCGATGTTGCGTTTTGAACTTTTTTCGTGTAGAAGAGGGCCTGTCTTGTATCTTACGCTTCGCTGTGCGTTTTGTCGAGATAGTAACAGGAGCCATGGTCTATCAATTGACGGAACGCCCAGTTCCACAAAATTTAGCGGGGAATAAATTGAAAGCCGCAAATGACGCTTGTTTTCACTGCCACCGCAAGCTCTCCTTCTTTCGTCCAAACCACAAGTAATATAATTCAAGAGAAAGACTTTGTATTGTCCAATAAGTGTATCTTCCAGAAGAAGATAGAGAAAATAAAAAATGAGGATACTAAATCTAAGAGTCTAAAGATAACATTAGCGGATTAAGTAGGTCTGGAGCACGGATAATCCGCAGAAAGCTGCACAAACAACGAATCCGAATGGATAGCCCGAAGGACCGTCTCGTATGCTTGACGACCACAACTATCCGTCAAATTAGTATTCGTTATCTAGCTGAGTCATATAATAAACTCACATATCCACCAATGACAGGCCCGACACACCGGGCAAGGCTGACGATACTCTGCGCAATGCCATTCGCGTATCCAACGGCACTTGGTGGGGTCACTAAATTTCGATATCAGTAACTGGGTCACACTTTAGGTATCTTGAGGACTTGCTGTAATTGAGGAGAATAGATATCGCAGTATAGCCAAAAGTTATACCACAGTATCGCACGGCTCTGATTAATATGAAACACAATCAGCCGAACTATACCACCAACAAAATCGTGAAAGAACCAACGTGCTAAGGGCCAGCGCTGAAGATTGATGCATGTCAATAGAGTAGACGTGCGCAGCTAAGGGGAACTGACCTGTCATGACAAGGAAATTGCCGTCATCTTCCGCGCTTGCGAATGCACGATACAGGATAACGGTCAGATAGGCCGGAATGAACAGAACAGATCCAATTCGATACATGACTAGATGTGAGAACCGACCTCTCGGAGGACTTGATAGCTACTGTCAAACGAACTTCAGATCTCGGGTGAACAGGCAACATACCCAATATTACTGTAAATACGTGAGTTGGTAAATTATTAACCATAAATCGAAACAAAACTTGCGGATAAAGATAGAATTGATACGCAATTTGGGCAAGACACATCAGTGCGACTCGGAGCACGGGTGAGCGCGAACATTGAAAGCTGATGTTAACTAATGACTCACTTAGTTGTGCAAAATGCCCAGCATTGAGATTCAACCCTCCAGATTCGTAGTCTCTGACGATGAGACAATCAATAGTTTGATATTATATAAACCGGGTAATCCATACTCACGAAACAAGGTACGACATGAAGACTTGATCGTGAGTGGTTGTGTGTAGCGCCAACATCCCGTACTGAACAATTATCATGATTGGCAGCTGAGAAGTCAAAGATGGCTGCTTCTCGACGAGGGACTCGACATCCCCCTCTTCGGCAGTCATGCGTCGAGATTCCGATATGGACTCGAGATGATCCCCAGAGGTCAATACCTCAGTATCATTCCTAGCCAACAATTGTTGGGCGTCTCGAACAGCAGACGGCGTCTTCACACCAGGGTGAGCAAAGATACTTGGTATTGAGAGACGACGTGACGTGGGTGAGCCGTACGGAGAAAAGGAAATGGATGGGCGAGATGTACGGCGCGGGCTAAAGGAATTCTGTGGCCTGACAGATGTCGCACTTGATAATCTGTGGGATTCACGACGCGGACTTGCGGCGTTGGGAGTTGGGGCACTGCTACTGATGACCAACTCGCCTCCAACTGTGTCATCTTCTTCGTTGTCTTCTTCCAAGGCCTGCTCAGAATCTTCTTCACCCTCCGAGTCGCTCACGAAAGGGTCCTCATTGTCAACATTCATAGCCGCGGCAACCCACAAATCGGCGATGTTTGTGACAGCATTCTCGTTTGCCATCAAGAGTCTTTGTGCCAAATTCAAATCTGGAGTCTCCACGGCGTCCCGAATACTGTCCATATTGCTGCCTCGCCGCCGTCGAAGGGTGCTTGTCATGCTACCCTTCCTAGCACCAAAGGTGGCATTACTTCCCACTCGATTGTGATAACTCCCTGTGTAACCATAAGCAGACCCATTGACACGACTCGTCCGAGAGAAAGTTCTCGTCCTCTCCAGGCGTGTTCCAGAAGTTGAGAGTGGAACCGCGGAGGCTGGATTGGGCGAACTCAAAGATGTCCGATGAACATCCTGTGCGCGTTGTGCAAAGTAACCAAAAAGCTTCGGAGAAACTTGTTTCTTCAGTGCCCCAACAAAGCTCGGTCGTGAGGGAGTGTTGAAGACAGGACTTGGTGGGACAGACTCCTCCTCGGGTATCGGGGGATGTGTGTCGATCTTTTCGGGACCCAGACGAATAGCTCCCTCTCGAGGTCCTCCGTCGCGACCGAGGAAGCACGATAGAATAGAACCTGATCTGCATTAGGTATGAAAGGCTGTTGAGAGAGTAAGAGCTTACCGATAAACGTAACCAGCGCAGCCAGAGCACAAGGCAGAAGATAAGGATATGATAGGAAGAATCGGAAATTTCCAAATGTTTCAGGCCACTTATCGGCAGGCCGTTCAACTGTAACCAAGGTGAGTTTGAAACACCGGGTAGAGTCCACAACGTACAAGATCCTCCAATGATCGCTCCCGCAACACCACCCATTCCCCAACAAAATCTTTGAGATGAATGCTCAAAAGACACGCGTTGAACGTGCGAGTTTGAAGCTCACCCCAGGATGGCATACGCTCTACCCTCGTTACTTGGATCTGTGATGAAGGCCACACAGCCACGAGCTACACCAACCGCACCTGCGAAGATGCCCTGCAGAAGACGAATGCAAATGGCTTGTTGTAAGGTCGTCGCTGTCCCAAATATAAGACAAGTAACGGTGCTTCCTAGTAGGGATATTATGAGGACAGAACGTCGACCATGTTTCTCCGCGACAGTAGCCTAGTTACGTTAACATGAACAAGTCAGATAGGATATGCCGAAGAAAGCGTTGAAGGCTACCCATAACAAGGATGTCACAAATTGTGTCAAAAAGAATGTTGACACTGTCAGGTATAAGCGAAGATCAGACCTTTGTCAAACATTGAATTCACCTAAGACTCCCGTCCAAAATGCAACGGTTGATTCATCGGCACTTTCATCAAAACCTGTACCTCTAATCAGTTACTACTCCAACCAGCGCTTGTGAGAACGCACCTCTGACCATAAAGAGTAAAAAGGGTGTCGATACGTTTGCACACAAGAACTCGCCGAGCATGGTCTACGAAGTGAGGATTAGGAGGTTTGGCACCGCGAATAATGAATAACTCACGATGGATAACACAATCATTGAAAGGATTGGCAGGGGAGTTGTATAAACTTCGGCAGATGACTGACGCACTGTCGGAATTGGCGCTCGCTCGGAAGAGAGCGATTGAGTCCGTCCAAGCCCATCTTGCGCTAGGTTTTCATTCCTGTGAGAAGAGAGACTTGGTTGGTGCTTGCTACTAAACGACAATCGACCCAAGGCTCTGCGTAATAGAGTAGGGGGTGAATCGTGAGACAAATCTTGGCCGTCCTCTACTGAATCTTGTACGCCGAACGTCCGTATTGGAGTGGTGTGCCTATCGGGTCGAGAGGCGCTCATCCTGGTCCACAGGCAGAGAGAAAGGAGTTGTTAGAAGAACGTGTGAGCTCCACTTCAAAGTACTTTTCAACCTCGATCACGGGCCGGGCGCTTGTTTCGCTTACATGGTTTGTTTGTCCAAGCGTCTTGCATCTTGAATGATCGAAGAGTCTCGAAGACCAGAGGGGGAAGATAAGGAAGGTTGTTGCAGGCAGACACTGTGTATTATCCTGTGGCCTCGGTCATGCATTCGACCAATTCGATGAGCGAATTAGCTAACTGGACGATAAGGCCTCGATAAGGCAGGACAAATGGAAGAAACTCGATTTTATCATTACATATTTACGTACATACTTACGGTACACTTAGTTCGATACTTACTTGTGTTGGCAATCAGTAATCATATCACTTCGCTCGCTTATTGTAAATCCGCCTGTGACTCTGAAGATCTGAACGCACTTGAGCGCTAAGCGCTAAGCATTGGAATTGCGTAGTAGTAAATGAAAATCCCTGCTGTATATGCTTGTATATGACTAGTACTGCCGCCTGCGACACCTCTGTAGAGGGTCGGCTTTGCTTGTGCTCTGTTCTTTGTTGAGTGTCCTCTGTAAATTTATCTTTGTCTGCAGCCGTTGATTTTTCTGTACACTCACTTTGGTCAATCTGCGCTGGTACAATAGAGGCAGAATGTCTTTCATCCGTACTACATATGTACGAATTACTTTGCTGTTGCGCAACGCGATATCTTGTATCCGGCAATATCACAAAATCTGCGTATCACAATATATAAATTTGGCACACGCATTTCGGACTTCCGGTCCAAAGCAAAGTTCATTGTGAGCCCGAGCCTCTCAATCAATCATATGAGCACCTTCAAGTTGGTTACATATGCGATGGTGACCGGGAACGTTGAGTCACGATCGACATACTTATATGTATATAAGTAAGCACAAAAATTTAGCACTCCCGGTCCTAATAAAAGCGAAGTTCATTTGTGAGCCCGGGTTTCAACGGCCTCTCTTGGTTATCGATCATCAATCATATGAGCATTTTCAAGTTGGTAATAATTACATACGTTGGTGACGGAAACGTTGAGTCACGATCGACATATATATATCCGTGTCCAGTAATTACTTAATACACGCCCGGGCTATCGCCAACCGTCCCAGGTGAATTCCAGACGGTCGCGCTGTCTCACAAAGTTCAGCTCTAACCGTTTTTTGCTGCAAACTTACGGCTGACGTGCGGTAAATGGAGGGCGTACCTAGGGCGTACCCTCCAGGTCTGTGTCGGAGGAAGCCGGTAATTCTACGTTATGTAACAATTTTCGGATTCTGAAAAAGGTACTGAGAAATCTCATCCTCAAGGTATTTTGCTCTCACATACGCCACCTTGACGACTTGGGATTTCTCATGCTAGAAAGAACAAGCTACGTATTTTAAGTAGTTCAAGCTTTCCACTTTGAATAACGTTTGGAGGCCAAACATTCGGAAAACTCACAAACTCGCAGCTTCAGTTGATCAGATATAACAAGAGAGACTCGCAAACATTCGATGTGATCTCCCATTTAGCCATGCTCCGAGCGGTGTTTCCCGTATATATTGCAATAAAACTTATCCGAACTACATATAGTACAACAACTCGAAGCTCCAAAGGCTTTGTGACGACGAGGGGCGTGACAAATACTGAAAGGGAGGACCCCATCAACTCAAAACATTGATGTGGAAGTAATTCGATGTCACAGGTTCCAGGACCTCGGACACAGCTCAGCATCTGCTGCCGACCTTCCTAAAACAGACCTGACCTAGAGGACAGCGCGGTAGTCCTCTCCTGAGAAATCGCGGTTCATGCGCTTTTCCTCTAATCGAACCAATTGGCAAATCTGGGACCCTTGGATAATATGTTACATGTGTGCAATATCCGCTACTTCTCTTTGGAGTGTCATGATGTAGCCGTCGGTCATCTTATTCCTCCGCGCACAAAGTCCATTGAGGATTAACGCGAACGTTTAACACCCGAGGCCGGAAGTGGTATCTCTGACCTCCGCTGAGCTAGGATCCATCGACGACTGTACAGGATACCCCAAAATCCTTCAAGACGCCCCTCACCCACGCTACCATTCTCCTGTTTCGCCCCATAACTCAATTGCAAGGCTGATTTGACATCCGTGTATACGTAGTTGACGTTTTTCTACTCCGGTTTGCTTACCACATGGCTCTCGCTCGGCATGCGTAAAATGACGCGCTCCCTTACTCTTTTTAGCCCTTAATAATGGGTTGGAGTCAATACAAGGTTCCTGGCAACACGAGAGCGCCATATATTGTATGATGGATCAATATGTCATCACATCTTCAGAAGAAATTCGGGATGCTTTCCATATGGGATCCTACATTGGCTCACATTCCTGCGTCCATACGTTTCTTGCCTCCCTCTGGTTCTGTCAGATTGATGCTTCTGCCCGACGTCTATCCATTCCTACTAGTCTCTCATTAGTCCGCCCAATGAGGAGTAGACCACCTTCGCAAGAATATTGTACTGTCCAACACCGCCTTCCTGTATCTAGCTTTATGTGAGAAAAGATGTCAGTCACCATATTCACAGGGTTCCTCAGGGTTCTCGCATGATCCGGGGTCAATCATGACACCTATCATAAAGTATGCTTTGGAGCATGACATTTCAAAAGTGCCCCCAATATACTTGTGGGAATTTACTCAATATTGGCCTTTCTTGCCCTTGAATTCAACTTATCTGGAATTCTAATTCGATGGGTGGATTTCGACGAAACTGCTTGCGAACTAAGAAGTCAAAGAGCTTGCAAATGCCTTTGCGCCCTTCCGCTTTCTACAGAGACTTCCCGAACGATGGCGGTAGGGCGCAATTCTGCGGAAGTCGAGACGGAGATGGCTTTAGAAAACCGCTACCCCGAGCATACGCGAAAAGGATCGATTCTACATGGATCACTTGCCTTACTGAGAAAACAGTTGCGACGCGTAACGATCGTTGAAGGTGCCGCCACAGGGCCTGCTTTCAAGTTTGTATTGTGCGCTCTACTGCCCTCGGAGCAAGAGTTGACTCGTTAAGAGAGAAAAAAAGTATAAGTAGATGTTTCCAACGCGTTTCGCGTGAGTCATATTCAGATAAGTAGGTGTCACTAATTTACTTGTCGATATCATCAATGATCATTCAAAGAAATTGAAAGTTGCCGACCGATCAATATTCAAAATTCGATATCCATGTCAAGGATTCCCACGCGGCATTTTAACCGATTAGCAACCGCAACAACCATGACAAATCCCCTCACGAACGAATCGGTTTGGTGTCAAATGTCCACAACTGACTGCTGTGTCCTTGTTCACCATCTGTGATTTATTCGGTGCCCCAGATTGAGCTGAGACGTACTCCTTACAGTTCTCAGATACCAGATCACCCCTCGCATCAACAGGTTCTAGTCAGATGCGACTCTCGAGTTCTTTTGCCACTGGCTAGGACGAGTCCACAAATCGAACGGACATCAAAGCAACACTCCTTTTAGGGAGATAAACATTTACATAGGTGTCAAAAACACCTGGTTTTTCTGTCTCGGTTGGTACACAACTTATGCAATTAGGCATGAGCGGCATCCAGCAATGGCGGGTTCCATAGCGAGCAAATCTCATAGAATCTTGCCATCAGCATCTCATAAGGTTATCTATCCTATGTAGTAAGTTTGAAGTTATCCCATTTCCATGCGCTGACGAAGCCCGACGGGGCTGTTCGGCCTTTCCTGACGGGGCGTACTAGATCTGACTCGCATCCGACGTGCCTTCCTTCACTCTCTTGAAGGATAAGAAGCCTGAAACTTTGTTTCCCTGAATGGAGATACTCTGACCGATTTAGCATCGGCCTCCAATACTCTATACGATCGTATAAAGGCTGCCGCGACACACCTCTTTTCCTTCACCTCCTTTTCGTCCTCACTTAGTGTTCTATCTGCTTTCCTTCAAGCTTCCTTCTTCATTCGTTCTCATCATCTTCTTATCTTTGCTTTCGTCACCAGCATGTCACCCTCTACCAGCCAACTACCTATCGCCCCCGCCACCAAGATTATACTACCCGATCTCGTCTCACACTGTGACTTCAAGCTTCGTTGTAACCGCCACCGCAAGCAAATAACCCGTGAGACCAAGCGATGGCTATTCAAGGGAGGCAATCTGAATGGAAAGAAGCGCGATGCCTTCCACGGCCTTAAGGCCGGTCTCCTCACAGCGATGACCTACCCGGACGCTGCATATCCCCAACTCAGGGTGTGCAATGATTTCCTGACATATCTTTTCCATCTCGACAACCTCTCCGACGATATGGATAACCGCGGGACGCGTTCGACTGCCGATGTCGTATTGAACTCTCTTTACCACCCATACACGTACCGTGGCCCAGAAAGGGTTGGGAAGATGACACGAGAGTACGTGTCTCTGATCGTCATTGTGGTGGCTTACACTGACCCCTTTTCGCAGCTACTATAAACGGATGATCGTCACCGCGTCACCTGGCGCTCAACAGCGTTTTATTGAGACATTCGATTTTTTCTTCCAAAGCGTCACACAACAAGCCATCGATCGCGCAAATGGTGTCATTCCTGATCTGGAGTCGTACATCGCTCTCCGTCGCGATACCTCAGGGTGTAAACCATGTTGGGCTCTCATTGAATGTATGTTGACCCTTTTTCGCTCCCGGATATCGCGGATTGATCTTGCTTGTTCACAGACGCGAACAACCTCAACATTCCTGACGAGGTCATGGAACATCCGATTATCCAGTCACTCGGAGAAGCTACAAACGATCTTGTCACATGGTCTAACGTATGTTATTCATTTCATTACTGCATGCCACAGACGCATGGCTGACAATCACATCGTACATCCAGGACATATTCTCGTACAACGTGGAACAGGCCAAAGGTGACACACACAACATGATTCCGGTTGTTATGAATGAAGAGGGCCTCGATCTACAATCAGCTGTTGACTTTGTCGGGAACATGTGCAGACAGTCCATCGACCGCTTCATCGAAGATAGGGCTAACCTCCCCTCGTGGGGTCCCGAAATCGACAAAGACGTGGCTGTTTACGTGAATGGGCTCGCAGACTGGATAGTGGGGTCATTACATTGGTCATTCGAATCGGAAAGGTACTTTGGGAAGACCGGGCGAGAGATTAAAGCGACTCGCACAGTCAACCTCCTTCCTCGACGTGCTTGAAGAAGTGCAAGCCTGTCTCCCCTAAGTAAGTTTCCCCCTTTCTCCTGTTGGTTGAATTCTTTCTGACTCTCATCTTTTGATAAGAAGGTTATGTCCTGTTACCATTAAGATCCACACGTGGACTGCGACCCATTAGGAATCGTCCTCTGCATTGTTCACTCGCCTTGGTTTTGTTGTATCTTTGTTCTCCGTCACCCACTGTATTTCTACAACGTGCCTCCCCATTCCCATATTATTTATGATATACCACGTAATTTCTAGACTAGAGGTCCACACTCCCACACTCCTTACTCTGCAGGATACATACTACATATATTAGCTATTTGCATAGATCTTGGATATAGTTCGATTACATACACACTATCGTTTATTACTTTCATAGCGTTGACTTCGCGTACATTTAGTACTATTTTGTCACAATATAGCAATAGACTTGTTTACTATCTCAGGTTTGTGGATTTGTGGCAACCCAACAACTTTCAAATCGCCTCCTTGATGATTTTTTCAGGTCCGACACAGATGGCGCAGATGGCAACAGCATATTATATTGATTGTATCACTACTAGGGCGACTCTGAATGGATTTGACTCTCATTGACACGCATTCCCAGGAAGTGTCGGTGTATGGTCTACAGCAACCGCATATCTGGTGGAGATATCTTTACCCTTTTCCTTCGGAAGATCTCAGTAACAAACGTTTCGGATTGTCCCTCAGGCTCACGATCGACTAGACATACTCAACATTGATAGCCTATGATACTGTGGCACATGACAAACTCTACAGCAACATGTCATATTGGATGCGTGTGCATATGTCATAATGCTATGCATGTACATCCCTACATGGCAGACGGAACGACACGCTTACGTCGAGAGCTTGGAAGGATCACAAAAGAACCTTGATAACTTCATCCGATGGCCGATCTCGGAGCTCGTGGGTACCTCAGAACAACTTAGCCAAAGAAAAAGTCGTATCAGTCCGAGGCGCAATTCGAGTCCGTACTAGTAGCATCTGCACCTATCCTTCACTGGGATAGCATCCGGATGTATACGCCTTGTTAGGATGGATGTTCTACATTCCTTTGATACATGATAGTGACCACACCACTTTCGTCCTTGTACAGGAGCCGCCCAAGTGCCTCGGAGCCGTGTATAAAAGCTTCCTTGACTACAACTTCAAATGTCATATGGTCCATCATCATCCTGAAGACAAGAGCGAAAGGCCATCACCGTGATAAACGACCGTTCGAGTCATGATCATCATTGACCGATTAGTTTTAACCACGAATTACACCGCCTTACACTACGCCTGACTTTCAGGGGACACAAACCCGAATGTCGCGCTTAAATTGAGAAACATCGGAGCGCCGCGTCGGGACCGTCGTATTCCCTCCCGATAGATACGGCGATACGCGTCTTCACACCCTTACCCAGCGCTCGGCTGTGGACATGGAGACCGCTCCGTCATAATTGAAGGATAATTATACATATCTACTATCTGAGGGTACGGCGGCCGTCACAGATCCAAAAGAGGAGAGCAAAAAAGCGATACATAAACTGGGGTGATACAGATAGACGCCCCGCTCCTGCGTGGAAATCGCGTGAGGCGCAGGTACAGCCATATCGGAGCACTTAATTTGGTAATCACGGCACATAGAGCTATGCCATAACGAGTCAGGAACTTGGAAGTGTGGCGATCATTTTCCGTAGAATGCAAAGTCCAGGTACAACCACAAGCACAAACCACCCATACTTCAATCGGAATAATGAAGTCCCCTGTAGATGGGCGATATTACTCGCGAGTATCATGTATGATGTGGGATTCAAATGCTGTAAGGAAATAAATGAGGCCAAACTAGCAACGGCTGCCATGGCCAGCGTTAGGTACAGATTTCAAGTTTTCAGTGGTTCAGTTTCAGAGCTAGTAATCCGGGAAACCTCGTTTATCCTACCTCAATTTGTTTCAGAGCTTGTTGGATCCATTGTCAAGCTTCCAGATCTAGACACCTGCTACATAGAGAGGTCTTATAATCATTTTTTTTTCATTGAGTAATGTCCACTTCTGGGAATATTTACCGAATTTAACTTCGCAATATTTTTTTTGGAAAGTGGATGACAACTAGACTTCCAGTAGGCGTTACGCCAGGGTGGACGGTTAAATTCATCAAGCCTGTGGTTATACATCAGGATTGCCACGAACCCAAAGAAGCTGTGGCGATCATATTATAGAACTAGCTCAGATGTTCAGCACTTCGGGGCAATACTTACCAAATTTCTCAACAATTTCTTTTTGGAAAGTTGATAATAACTTAACGTCGGGTCGGCGTCGAGCCAGGGTAGACGGGAAAATTCATCAAGCCTACGATTATACATCAAGATTGGTGGTGAAAGCCACGACCCCAAAGAAACTGTGGCGATCATACTAGCTCAGATGTTCAACACTTTGGGGTGATACTTACCAAATTTCTTAACCATTTCTTTTTGGAAAGTTGATAATAACTAGACGTACGCTATGCGTTATGACAGGGTAGACAGGAGAAATTATCAAGCCTGCCTTTGTTATGCATCAAGATTGGTAGTGAAAGCCACGAACCAGAAGCTGTGGTGATCATATCAGAACTAGTAGCACGGATGTTGTGATGTTCAACATCTTGAGAAGACTTACCAAACTTCGCATTTGAATTCTTGTTGAAGAGTTGATAACAACTAGACGTCCGTTATGTGTTATGCCAGAGTAGACAGAAAAAATTATTTAGCCTGTGTTAAGAAGCATCACGATTGGTAGTGAGAGAGCCACGTACCTACCCAGAGGCTGTGGCGATCATATTATACACAACTTGGCACTGTAAATAGAAGGTTGATGAACGGTCCCTTCGTTCATAGTCCACTGCCCCATATGTCAATCATTTTTTGATTTGGTTTTGAAGGTTATTGGGTTCTACGTCTCTAGGTCCGCATCTCCTTGCAGAAGTACAATAACGGAGAGTTATTTTGTTTCGCCGGGGTGAGGTGAGATCGAAAACACTTGTGAATATCTGCCAACAATCCATCAGTCTCAACCACACAGCTACAGGACTTAATTGTAGTTGCTTGACAACGAGTAACTGTCGGTATCAGGACAAGGAACTGCGCATAAATCGGACCGGTCATAACGCACAAAATAATTTGATCCACAGATCCACCTCAGAATTTGTTAATGTGCCAGGAGGGCGCGTATGTTATGTATATGTTTCTATGTGCGTACAAAGACTATTAGCATTACTCAGTATAATAAGTATCACTCAAACCGCCGCCTTCATCCCGGGGCTCTCCCAAAGCTGTTCCCGGATAATCCATGGGCCATCATACCACATCCTTTTCTCAAACACGAGATACTCGGTAACGCGTACAGGTTGTGCGGAGGAGCCGCTCTTGACGCCTTTCGGGGCCCGGTTGTGCATCGGAACTCCTTGATGGGTGTAGATCTCGAGAGACTGTGATGTTATAGCCGGGGGTAAGTTATTGCATCATCGAGGAAGGCAACAAAATGAAGAGAGAAATGGGTTTGTGGTGTCCGGGAGAATGGAGAGATGGGTGGATGGATGGAGAAACGGAGAAATGAATGATGAGTGGGGTTGGGGTAGAAACCGGGGGGAAAAATAATAAAAAAACGAACGGACGGGCGGACGAACTCACCTGTTCAGTATCGATACGAACGAGCGCGTGAACCATCATTCTATTCCCGAACTTTGGGGGTTCGTTCGCGAGGTAACCTGGGGTCGCACGGATAGACAACACGCGTGCAGGCGTGACTTCTTTATGGAAGTGCCAGCGGTATGTGTAAGTTGGGGTTTGTTTTTTTCTCAGACGGAGGACTTGGTCTTGGTATACAGACGAAGTGAGTTCTTTAATCTCTCGGTCGTCGCGTCTACGATACAGATGGAAGGAGGGGCGTCAGACTCGGAGGAGAGATGGGGAGAAGGACCTGGACTTACTTTGCTAGAGCGGTGTTGAGTTGGCAGTAGCTGCTGAGAACGGATTTGCGCAGGGAGGTTAACCAGGAGCCCTCCTTTACGGAAGTCGTGCCACCAAGACGCCACGGCCATTGTGTCAAGTATTTTCTCCACCATCGGGTACCCGATAGGTCGATACCAGGAATGGCGTTTTCAGAGGCAAGTGTAGTCATACTAGACACGAAAATTCAAATGACATTCGTAATTGAACCACGAGAGTGGAAGTGACCTTGTATAATTCTTCATCGTATTGTGGCAGTTCTTCTTGAATTGCTCATACATTTCTCGCCATGAGGAATAGCTGGAGCGTTGAGAGAAGCTTATAGAGTATGGTATCATGACATCTTTACTTGCGAAAATATGAATATGAGCATACGTTCCAAAACAGCTTGAAAAAGAAGCGATAGACATGACAGAAACACGCTCTCAGAAAAACGCGTCGCGGATGTAGCGTGTGTCGCGAGACAAAACAGCGCGTACAAGACGCGTCATGCAAGGAAAACAAACACGGAAAAAAAGACAACGCACCAAGGGTTTCAACTGCCATTCCCCAAGGATCACGCGTGGGGTGGAGACGGCCAATATTCATAATCTGCTCAAGTTGCTCCAATTGTTCCTCCTCAGTCATCTGCTCCTGGTCCTTATTGACCTTCATCACCACTGCCTGATTGGCCTTTCTAAGAAGCTTGATATTGTCAACCTTTTGAGAAGGCGTCCCGGTTTTTGTACTCGTAGATTGAACGGCTGGTTTTTTGGCAGTGGGTTTTGGTGTCGGAGACGTTGCTTTTGGTGTTGGAGGTGCTGCTGCTTTTTTCATTAGAGGCGCTGTTTTTGGTGTTGGAGGTGCTGCTGGTTTTTTTGTTGGAGGTGCTGCTGCTTTTGGTGTTGGTTTAGCCAGGGCATGTTTTTTTGGAGTGATAGCAGGTGATGCAGACTTCTTGGTAGGAGCAGCTTTTGTGGCGGCAGGAGTGGCTGCTTTAGGTTTTTGCTTCGTAGCCGTAGCTGCTGCTGCATAGCCACGAACAGCGAAACCGAGGTGAGAAGAGTCGACGAACGTGAGGCTGGAGCCCTGCTGAATGCTGAGCGTGCCCAAATATCGACGGGAGAGGAAAGCAGCCATGCCTGGTTGAGATTTTTGTCGGGCCTTGTGCGCGTAAGAATTTTTGGGACGTTATTTGTCCTTGTTACCCTCGGCTAAGATCGGCGAGGTGACGCGCATGTGCCGAAAGAATTTCCTCGTCTTGTTAGTTTACACTCAACCACTACCTACCAACTCACAATGCCTGTAAGATTTTTTCTCTTTATTTTATTTTTCACTTTCTAATCAGCACAAAGCGTCAATCTCGCGGTCGTTCCTCTGCTGCTCCCCGCGCTGCTGCCCCTCGCGCTGCTCCCGCTGCTGCTCCCGCGCAGACCCGGTCTGCCTCCACTGCAGCTGCCCCCGCAGGCTACGCCACTCCTCATGCACCCGCTCCTCCTGCCGCTGCTCCCTCCGCTGCCGCGGCGGCACCCGCACAAACCTCCTCTGGTCCCGGCATGCTCGCCCAGATGGCTGCTACCGCCGGCTCAGTCGCCGTCGGCTCTACCATCGGCCATGGTATCTCCAGCATGCTCTTCGGTGGCTCGTCTTCGTCTACTCCCGCGGAGGCACCGGCTGCTCCTGTTCAACAACAGCAACAGAATTTCAATGCTGGAAGCTGTGAGGCTCAGGCTAAGGGTACGTTTACTGGGATTTGCTATCTCTTTCGGTATTGATGGCAATTTGTAGACTTCACCAAGTGCTTGGAGAAGGCCGACCTTCCATCTTGCCAGTGGTACCTTGATGCTCTCAAGGCCGTACGTTTCTTCCTTCACGACTCCGGAACGATATCGCTTACGTGTGATGTTTTACGTTTTTCTAGTGCCAGGCAGCAGCTGCTCCGTACTAAACACAAATATACCGTTATGTGGACCATTGTGGTAGGACTAGCTCTCACCCCGATGATTTGTATATAGATGTAGTGCGTTTTCAATAATGTGAACGTCCACTAATCATCTGTAATTATGCAAAACCCAGTAAGAGATCAAGAAAGATTGTTCCAAGATTATGCTATTCGTACAAGTACAAACAATATCCATTTGGCGTTGATAAAAATATTTTTCACCCCACCACTTTTCTTCTTTCCCCCATCAAGGTTTGGTGCAGGAAGCCTTGTGTGTTCTGGGTGAATGAGTGTCAATTTTCAAGCTTCGCAACAAAAACATAGCTGACGTACTTCCAGTGTGCCCTCTGGCATTCAGCGTTGCAGTCTGCCGTGACTTGTCAGTAAATCAAAAGAAGAGTGACAAAACTCACAATGAGCTTTCTTGCACACGCTACAGACCAACAACTTCGTGTCCCGTTTTCCGCACTTGGCACACGCGTTCGTTGCAAACTTAACCGTCTCCTCTACGGTAGCAATACCAGTCTTATCCACCCTAACCTGCGGCAATGGCAAATCCACCTCTTCCCTCCTCTTCGGTTCCTCACCACTCGCTCCCTTAACAATCTCAGCATTAATCTCATCATTCGCAACAATAATCCCCAAATTGTCTTTGACCTCCTGCAGATCACGATGAACGTACAACTCCAACCCCTTCGTCCCAGGCGGCAAATTCACGAACGCCTGATGCGTGTTCGCGAGCTCGATGCCCTCGCGGTAACGCTTCGCAGCCGTGGCGCGGTCACGTTTGTCCCACGCCAAAAGCCCCAGAGTCAACGCGGCAGTGATCTGCATACCCTTGAGCAACACCCTTCCCCGTTCCGTCCGCTCCAACCTCGGATGTTTCTTCGGCGAACCAGGCCTGAACGAATTAAGGAGCTTATACGCCTCCGGCGAAGTCTCCTCCGTGAAATTCATTTGAGGGTCCCTGAAAAACCCTACGAAGTTCCGCCACACCATGCCCAGGAGCTCTTGCGGCATATCATCGGGAACCTGTGCACCGGGCGGTAAGGGGATTTTGGCGGTGGGGTTCTCGTCTTTGAGTATCTTTTTGATCGATTTTTGGTAGTATTCGAATGCGGAATCTGTTTTTCGTCGGTGGTAATGCATTTCTGCGGATTGGAAGAGCGCTAAGCCGGTTGACATGGTTGTGTAGGTGTTTGTTGTGAGGAAGGCAAAGGGACAGAAAGGGTGGTTCGCTTCTTTTAACCGCGTGGTTATGTACGCGAGTGAGATAAGATTATAATCTAATCTTTGGTCTACGCGGCGAACTTGTTACATTTTAGCGCTCGGACACAGAAAACACCGACGACGCCCACTCATCACAACACAACTGATCGCCGTGATAGCGCTCTAGCCCATTAGAGCGATGCATAAAAAGCCACACAACTCCCAGCATCCCCGCTTTCTCCCACCTGCACCTGACGATGGCCAGTGAACAGTCTCTCGATCTCCTCAAAATCGCCCTAGTGGCTGGTGTGGTAGGAATTTCAACAGCCTCTTTTCTACCTTAGAATAACTCATAACACGATCTTGTAGACCTCCCACATGGTATTCAAACGTGTCGAGCCACGTGCTCTTCCATTCATAGGCTTCCTCTCTGTCCTTTGGGTCTCTATCTTTGGTTACTTCTACGTCTACGGCAACACTGGAATCTTCTACACGTGGGCTTTCACCTGCTCAATTGTATCTGCCTATGTCTCGGCGCTTCTGGCATCTATCGCTGTTTATAGACTTTCTCCCTGGCATCCTCTTGCAAAGTATCCGGGGCCTAAACTCGGGAAACTGACGAAGTGGTATATGGCGTGGTGGATTGCAAAGGGGAATAGGCATTTGAAGTTGCAGGAGTAGGTTTTTTTTACTCGCATTTTCGTTTATGATGGTAATAGATCCGTTTATGTAGGCTCCATCGTACCTACGGTGCTTGGGTTCGTATTGGTGTGTACTACTACTTTGAAGCTTCCCTTTTGAGCCTTTCAATGAGGGAGCTAACGTTGAGTATGTATTAGGGCCGAACGAGTTGTCCGTCGCAGACACTGATGCTATTCGGCCGATATACAGCCAAATGTTCAGGTCTCTTTCTTATCAGGGTGCGTACATCAGTCTTACATACCTTGATTGATAGCTTGGAAGCATGAGATGACATCTATCATGTAGGTGCCCCCCAGGACGCAGACGCCCTCATCACGACCGTGGACAAAAACGAACATGCGCTTCGACTAGTGGTTCGTCTTGTCATGTACACTAATCCTAATGCACTCTCATGACGGACGTCTTTTAACGTAGGCTTGGACCAGAGCCTTTTCCGCATATAACATCAAACATTTTCGAACTCTTGCTCAGGTATGGCTTCTACATATCATTTTTATCATTTGTGGGCACATACCTGATGTCTATCCTGATTCCTGATGTATGTTCATACATAGGCTCGCACAGAACAGCTGGTCGAAATCCTCGCTCAGAAGAAGGATGCTGTGTCCTTGTCGCATTGGATATCTCTTTGGTCTATGTGAGAATCCCTTCTACTAATTTCTGTCGTGATCTCGTTCCTTATCTCCCTTGCAGCGATGTGATGGGCGACATGGCGTTTTCTGGTGGATTTGAAACGCTCGCAGCTGGGAAAGACCCAGAAGGCTGGATGGAAGTTGTAAGCGTCCACGCCTGGATTTTCTCGTACTTGTTCTTGCGATGATAACCCCGACTTTGTAGCTGCACATGGGTGCGCGTTTCGTCGGGGGTAAGTCTAATCATATTTTTCGTAGCTAAACGAGACGTCTAACATGATTCAGTGCTCGGGCAAGTTCCATGGATGAGGGATATTTTGGCTCTCGCGCCTGCGCCTGGACCTATATTGGCTTTCCAACAGGTATGTAGTCGTCTTCGCTCTTCCATAAATCACTCGAGAGCTACATAACGTACTCCCCGTAGTTTGCCGGAAAGAAAGTCCAAGAAACTCGACATAAATCTGGTGAAGTATGTAATGACATCCTCAGCATCATTGTCAGTCTTCCCTCCCCCCCTTTCACGCATAAGTATGATTGAGACCACACAGCAAAATGACACCGACGGTGGCGTTGAGCTTACACAACTTCAAGCTCATGCTGATGCATCCTTTATAATCCTCGCGGGTTCGGACACTGTCAGCGAAGCAATGACAGCACTTATGAGGTATATCTGCGCAGACCCAGATGTACAGAAGCAACTTCGTGAGGAACTTTTAGCTCCATATGAAGGGTCCGAAGGCACCGGTGAAGATGCTTTCGAGCTTTCAAAAGCTCGGCTACCCTACCTCGATGCATGTGTACAGGAGGCGCTGAGGTTAATCCCGCCCGTCGCCGCCGGTACGTTCTTCCTGCTTACCGAGTCTACCTAGTATCCTGATCAACGACACCGGTACATTGTAGGCCCCCCTAGGTGGAACAGAGATACCGACACTCGGATTCTGGACCAGATCATCCCCGCCGGCACGACGGTCGCCTGTCCCAATTATGCCATGTTCCGCGACCGTATGTTTCGCATCTACGCATACGTGCACTTTCGCCGCGGTGAGGACTGACGATGTTCGATATGATTTTTAGCTCGCAACTTTGCGGATCCGGACTCTTTCCGTCCGGAACGGTGGTTCCCGCATGGAATCATAGGCTCACACAATAGGGAGGCGTTTGTGCCGTGGTGTTACGGGCCGGGTGTGTGTGTTGGGAAGCCTGTGGCGCTGTATAATATGAAGTACGTAATCATTTCGTTCTTTGATATGGTGCAAAGTTGACAGGGGATGTAGGTTGTTGACGACGAGCTTGTTGAGGAATTTTGAGTTATCTTTCGCAGAGGGTTTTGATGTGGAGAAATTCGATCAGTCGTACAAGGTGGGTTTTGTGTGTAATTAGTTTGTTGACATTTTCTGACAAGTGTATGACGAATCTTTAGGAACATAACTTGTGGGTCCATGGTGAACTCCATGTTAGACTTAAGCGCTTGTAGTTGCACTCGCTCGACGGTACTGTGCATGTCAAAATGTTCTTCATTTGCAATTTAAGTATCTGCTCCGAGATAATTTCATTATGTTTTCAGTTCTGTAGACCTCGTCTTGATGAGATGACTGGCTAATTAGCCTGGTCAAATACCTCCCTTTGATATGGCTAATTAGATTCCCGATTAGCTGCAACCAGCAATACTTTTCAAATCTTTGATTTCTCTTGCTAGAGGGTCAGATGGTCATCACTAGTAAATTGATGATCTTCCGTCATATACAATTGACTAAAGCCAATGGTCCACAGACAAGTGGGGGTAGAATTTTTGGCATCGGCGCTGAGGCCAGGAGAACATAGGTTCATCAAAGACCGGCACTATATGAGCTTATGATGCACTGCTTCCATTCAAGTTCTTATATGTAAGCATTGCATTTTAACTCAATCGAGCTCTCATTCTTACTCAACTGAGCTCTCATTTTTCTACGATTTGCAAATCTACTCAAAGTTGGACAGTTCCGCCGCAGTGATGAACCATGATGATGCGGCATGCCAATTATGGATGGCTCAAAACATTCTAAACCCTCACATTTCAACAACGTACATTTCTATCATCTTCGAGAAATGATCCGATGGACATAGTCATTCGACAGGTATCAGGAACAAAATAAAGAGCATGAGCATTGTGAACCAATATGAGCAATAAACGAAGATCATATTGCTGACAACCTACTTTCACCGTGAATTTGAAATATCCTCCCTCGTATGTGGTTTCTGAAGAGCTAGAACAGTGAGCTTGACTTTCGCGAGTCTGATCAGCTACTGTTTACCTGCTGATTTGTGGTATGAATCTGCAAGCAATGGCTTAAATGGGCAACACAGAAGTATTCAAACGTGGTGATCTCCAGATGACCTCCGTCGGCACAGGTAAGTCCCACTCATAAGAGGTACACGGGCCCCTCGAAAGTCCAATTCCTCCATTTTTGGTCACTCCCTCATACCTCCCGCCTCACACCAGAGTAAGTACTTCACGCGTCACTTCTCTGATGCAGAGAAGAACAAGTGGGCATGTCCGGATCCGGAAGCGAGGCGTCATAGAAACACGTAGAGCACTAGCCCTATTCACAGCACGTTGACGCTATACGCCACGATGGCTGAAAAGGCCAGAAGTCGGAGAAGCCATTGAAGGATGTGCAAGTAGACTCGTATAAAAGCAACCTCAGCAGGACATTCCAACCAATATCACCATCTCGCTGCAGGTCGAGAGTGTCAAGGCTATGAGCTCAGAACGTGGACAACGCAGCAGTTAGAGATAACATTCGATAGTCAAAGCGATGCCAATGAAAAGTCTATGTATCTGTGTGTGCAAGAACTAAAGTGAGTATGTGTAGCAAGTCGCTCGGCAAGTCCCGATATCATTTGTCCTCAAGTTACCTTCTCTTCAACTTCATCTTCACCCATTTCGATAATCACACTCCAGAACACCTGTCCCCACGGACATGAACCATCGTTCTCACCACACACGCGTGACTTACGCTCACAACACACAAAACGAACCGGCTGCCCATCCCAGTACCGCATAAGATCGAAAGATAGTCCACCGGGAACACGTAGCGTCAAGGAGGGGGCGAATTCAAGAAAGCCGTAGCAGAAATCTGTTGTTAGGATGTCCTGTATTACCTTCGTTGAGAGTAAGGACTGAACGGGAGGAAAGACAAACCAACCTCTGGTCCGAAAATGATATCTTGACGATGCACAGCACTGGCAAAATATGTACGCCGCTGTAATGCGTTTGCGAGTCCCAGACCTGGTCCTTCTTTCTTCTTGCCCTTCCCTTTGCCTCTGACCTTATGCTTGATGATATTCATTGCACCCTGAGATGCTCTAGGACTTCCGTTGGGTGCTGCGAGATACGAAGCAGACGCGGATGAGGCTGAGGAAAGAGATGACGTAGAATCGTATGATGAGCTTCCGCTACTACTGGATGACGAGGCATCTGTACGTACGAGGTGGAGCTGGGAAGTGTCATCGGACAGGGGAACTTCGGGTGGAAACTTTGCTTGGAGATCTTTAACTACTGGGTTTACTGAAGACGCGAGATAATCGTTAGAGTCGCAGTTGTGAGCGACACGTGCGTGGACAAAGTGTGGCATAGTCGCTATGAGTGGCGACAACGCCCATGGGCGCGTCCGCGACGTGAGGTCATGTTCTAGGGTTGGGTCTATGAAACTTCAGAAATATGAGAATTCATGTGATTTCTGGTTGGACAACCTCTTGAAATAACTTACCTCATAAACTTCAGCGCTGCTCCGCTTCCCCACGGAAGTCCTAGCGGCCGATCAAAGGTATTACCGAAAAGCACATCATCCGCTGAAACCTGTTCAAGGAACCTGCCTAATGATCGAAGTTCGTCAAGCTTCTAAATGTCAAATGACCGGATTTACCTCGCACTTGAATACTCCAGGTTATTCCTTGGCGCTCTGGACGTTCGAAGTAGTCATATGCGTCACTCTCTGGGTGAGTGAGGCCTTTGACGCACACGACGACCTCGCCTTCAAATCGATCAGAAACGAGCGGAAAGGCATTCGTGGTATTGACGAGATGTGTGATGGGAATGAGTGTGGTACCAGTACCAGCAAGAACACGAAGGTGGGGAGCCATTTGGATTAGAAAGCGGGTGGATGGAGGTTTTGAGAAGAATAAGACCTTTCAGAGACGGTTCTGATAGTCCGAGTCGTGGTCGCCAGGAGGACGTATACAGGCACAGAAGGACGGAAGAAACCAGGTGGTGGTACGACAGACTGCGGTGAAACCTGATTAAGATACACAGTTTGGTTATAATAAGAACAATGGGATGGGTCTGAGCATTTCTGCCTCGTTTTAGACGTCGAGGAAGTGAAAGATCTGATGACGTCGTGAAAGAACAACGGAAGCAAATTAAACTCAGAACTGCTTTCTCGCCATCTTATCTTATCGTTAACTAGGGTTGAGTCTTCTAATCTCTCTACCGAGCTAAGTTCACAGGGTCAATGCAGTCGGCGAATAACTGCTAATTTCAAGGAAACGAGTTCGTCAACTACAAGGGGTCATTGCATCGAGTGTACCGTAAAGCCCGCAACAGTCGATGATGAGAAGTGTGGAATAACCTTGAAAAATATCGTAGCAACATCATCGGGGGCGGGGGGAGATGTACAAAGGTGAATTTCACCAAGTCTTGAAGGAATTATACCCACGATGGTATAAAATTGAATATTCAGAGGAATGCGCTAGCGTCCCAACTTTACACATTTGCGGTTCTCGGCATGGACAAGGAGCTCGCCCGGGCTTTGTCGAACCAACGCCAAGCACACGTCCACGCATCCTCCATCTTCCTCGCAGGTTCCGATGCAGTCAGTCAAGCGATGACTGCGCTCATTCACGACATCTGACCGCGATGTGTAGAATCGAGGAACTTTTGACTCCGTATAAAGAATCCGAGGGCACCGGTGAAGAAAGTTCGAGCTTCCCAAAATACCTCGCCTCGATGAGTGGCCCGTGTAGGAGCGCTGAGGCTGATTCCTCCCGAATCAGTCGCTGTTGCTCCATTCCCTTTACATACTCGAATTGACTATCGTCGCCTTCCCCAATTATGCCATGTTCCATGACTGTAGGTTTTGTCTTTTTCCGTATGTGATGGTATACGTGTACCTTCGGCGAGTACTGACAATAAAACATAGTTTCAGCTCGCAATTTTGTGAATCGATTCAATGTTAGACCCCGCCTGATATGACAGGGCGCTGGGGAGTCGTTGAAACCTTGGTATTCCGGTCCGGTAGTATGAATCGAGAAGCCTATGACACCTATTATTAAAGTACGTGGCCAGCGGGATATGGTGCGGGTTGATGACAGTCTTGTTGGATTCCGAGTTATCTTGAGCGGAAGGGTTGATAGTAGTATATGTACCATGACGGTTGTGCATATGAGATATAATCACTGTAGATTTGGGTAACGGCGGTCTGTCAAGTGCGCACTCGGCAATGAGACTACACATTTGTCTCTCGTTGTCCGAGCGTCAAGAAAGCCTGTCGGATTGGTTATCTGGTTATCCACCATGAGTGGGACAATGGGCATTCGTCGTTGACTAAAGACGCACTGACGAGTGATAACCATCATTGGCCTAACCATTGAATATTGACCATTGACATCCCTAGGCCTGATAGCGCCCTGATGTATATACGTAGCGATAGTTCTTGCGGAGTGACTTGGTGGTGACCTGAGAAAAATAGCTTGAACAGCAATGAAGAACTCGTTCTCAGTGGGACGGCAACTGGTCTGAGGACACGTCATGGATTAGTTCTGGTAAGTATGGCCACGATACCTCGTGCCGCTTCGGTGAAGCCAAAAGCAGATATAATTGTCATGCCAATCAGCTTACAATCATTGAATCAGCTTGGCCAGGTGTTGCTTACAGAGACCAATATTCTGGCACTTTCTCTCCTATTCTGTCACGTCGGACGCGGGCCGCACGGGTAATTGGAATAATAAAGACAGTCACTCCCACCTCTTGTTCCTTCCTTCCTTTGAATTCCTCACCATGTCCCAAGTGCGTGGTTTGCCCCTGTTGAGCGGGCCGCCGCCGCATATGGAGTCCGGAGATGCATGCAGGAAGTGCGACAAGGAATTTAACGTGTTGTTTAACAGATCACGGAAGTGTAACCACTGTGGTAGGTCTCTAATAGATCGTACGACTCTCCTGGATGTCGATTCTCTCTAGGCTACTTGTATTGCAGTAATTGTTCCGACTACCAGGCGATGATGCCGCGGAGTGTACAAGAGTCGGGGTATGATCCCATGACAGTTTGTGCGTTCTGCATCGAGTTTCTAAATAGTGAGTCGTGAAGAGGGCCTGAATGCCATGTGTTTAATGGTTTAACAGTAACTGCTGCCGGCAAGGGCATGCTGAAGACCATGCAACTATCCAAGCTTAAGAGATATCTGGACGCATATAATATCGACATCGGCCGTGTCTTTGAGAAAGATGACTTGATCGAGGTGATCTTGAAGGCGAGGGTATGTTGCTGGCTCTGATTCAAGTTTTGTGTACCACGCATTGATGTGCATCGCAGAGGCCGGATGGTTGCCTTCCACCAGAGAGTGAAGTGGGTTTATTCCACTTAAATATCAGAAGAAACCTCTAATAGCTGTCTGTCGATACTCAGGACTACTACCGAAATTATTCTGTCCCAGACAAGTCGACATCACATAACCGCTCCCGTCTTTTTGGCCGCTCCGCCGGCCAGAGTTCGAATCGACCATCCGCCCCTCCGCCACCACGTACTCCACGTCCCTACAATTTCCCTCGCCCCGATCTTGACTCCAATCCAGCGCCTCAGCAACGTTATGCTCCAGGCCCACCACCACCTCCACGGCAATCTCGTCCATCGTACCAGCCTCCACCCGTTCCTCCACGGCCTCGACACCAACCACCTCAACAACGACACTATCATCAACAGCAATACCAGCAGCAGCAGCAGCATCACCCTCCCCCACCGCCACCACGAGGATCTCGTCCCACAGGATACCCACAATACCAACGTCCCTCCGCCACTCGATCGTCTGAGAATCTTCATCGCCCTGGCCCGCAACAACCTCGTCAACGCGCAGCATCTGCCACCCCTCCCACCGTCTCTCCTCCATCACTCGATCAACTCCTCAACATGTCCGCCGACTCCATCAAATCGCTCTCCATCGGTGCACTCAAATCCATCCTCTTCACTAACCATGTCAATGCAGGCCAGATCCTCGAGAAGGGTGATCTAGTGACAAAGGTGAAGGCGCTGATCGAGGATGAACGACGGGATCGAGAGAGACAACGTGTGTTGCAGGAGGCGGAAGAGCAGGAGGCTATCGAGAGGCAGAGGGCTATGATGGAGGATCGTAGGAGGAGGGAGGAGGCAGAGAGGGAGGAGAGGGTGGGGGTGGAGCAGCAGACACAGGGACAGATGAATACAGAAGCAGGCGCAGAAGGATCGAATTCCGCTACCGATGAAGATCAAGATGAAGGTGCAGGTGCAGCTCAGAACCCAGAGACAGAGAGATCCTCCCATCCGTCGACCTCTTTCCCCGCCCCCACTTCGCCACCGAAGTCACCTCCGAAAACTCGTGGTACTGCAGCGGACTTGGAGCGCACAGGTCTCTGCGTAATTTGTCAAGACGACGAAGCCAATATTGCTATTGTGGATTGCGGGTATGTTTTTGGTGTTTGATGTTTGATTCTGTAAGCTGACAATTCTTCCAGTCATCTTGCGATGTGCAGAGGATGCTCTGACCTGATCATGGCGAGCTCAAGAGAATGTCCGCTCTGTCGAACGAGGATTGTGACCGAGTCCCGATTGCTTCGCATCTTTAAGTCATAGACAATGTTGGCACGTTGAACCTCATAGCACTCACTTCCTCACGTTATACTTTACATGCTGCTTCACTTTGTTTTCCAAACACTTTTCTTCGTCTCCAAAGTCTGACTGTCACCCGCTTGATGCCATGTTTAACGTAAGAAATACGATACTTGACTCCCAGTACTAATAACACAATGAGATCACAAGACAGACATTAAGTACTACGCACGTAGGCTCGAAGATAGTTACATAGAGGCATTAGTAAGATATGGGATTTTAAACTACAGAAAGACACAGACCAAAAGCAGAACTAGCAACAAGCCGAGCCCCCATGAGGTGGCGAGATGACCTTAGGGTCCATCTTCATTCGTCTTCGACGAGTTTCTTCATGTACACAAACGACACGACAATGTCGTCCGTAAAATTCTTCCATCCAGACATGATTTCCAGAAACGGTTTGCTCACTTTAGTAGTGAAAAATTCTTGTTGCCCCTCAGAGTGGTAACGAGCAACGAGTATGTGGGGATGATCGTTCAGTCGTAGCTAAAATGTGGCGTTTGAGGGTTGTGAGTTGATTGTCCTTCTCGAAACCATGGGGCTACATACCTCTCCCGAACTGAGCTTCCATCTAAATTGATATCCGTCAATATTAAACACACGGTCACTAGAGATTTGAAAGAATATTAAGTCGTCTGCACGGTGAGAGGTGGGGGCAAAGAAAGATACGCACCGTCCGCGTATTCCCCAACCCTTCTTCTTGAAAAACGACCTCGTTCGCACTTCCTTGTCGTGAAAGTGCAAACGCGCAGAGCGGAACGTCTTCCACACAAAGTGTGCAAGATTTAAAGACAACTCATGTCCATCCCAATCGTCAATACGACTGATAGTCGTAGTACGTCCAAATATCTTCCTCGGCGATCGGGCTTCGTATAAGACATCGCCGTTCTCAGCGCAAAACGTAGAGTTCCAAGCTTTTTCGCCGGAGATGTACAATCTCATTATTTGCAAAGCCGAGTGAGAGGAAGAGAGGTGAGGGGCTGTATGTAAGGCAATCGTCTTTACTAAGTTTTGTTCCATCGAAATAGACAATCTTTATAAACCTGGAAGCTGTGGCCAAAGCGCCTATATGCCGAGCCTCGTGCCACTTGTCAATGGTTGTAACGTTATGGCCCTCGCAGTGGCGCTGATCCAAACCTTGAGAAATGAATAAGAGAAAGGAGTACAATGCGGCTGGGTGTCTGAGCACTGGGACAAAAGGAGAAATAACAAAGGTGAAAGGTCGGTCTTGTGGGGTTATCCAGATAGATACCAATCAATGAGTTCAATCGACTTGAAGAAGAAATCGTCAGAAACGTGTATGTACGATAATATGGAACTGTGTACCACACTAGAAATCGCTCGGTGCGCTGTCAGTGTCGATGTTTGTGGGTCCTTATTCGTCCAGTATAAATCGGTGACCGGCCCGGCCAGATCGTCGCCTGCAGATCTGACGTATGTCTCAATTTGGAGCTGAGGGGGCCGAACCTGAGGTAATTAGCCACGCAGTTGTTCAACACAAACCATCATGGCTGCTGAAGCTAAAGTTTGGTATCTACTTATCGATGACAAGAATAAATCCCTAGGACGGCTCTCTTCAGTGGTTTCCAAACAAGACATCGACATTGATGATTGGATGAACCAGGTCAAGCAAGCGAACCCAAACGATCTCGGGGGGGTCGACGCCCGCCACCTCCTAGTGTGGATGCCCAAGAAGCAAAAGTTGTTTGCCACCGCAACCAAAGAAGAGACAAAAATATTTCTCGAGGATATCAAGTTCGATGAAAAAAACGAGATCATCGAATTATATCCTGCTGCGAAGGTGATAAGCCTTGGACTGACCAACGGCGAGGTGTTGCTCGTGCAAGTGCTTGGTGCGTTTTCACCTTCCTTCTTAAATCCAATCCTGTTATCTCGACATCGGTGACCACAGATTAGGAAAAGCGGGGCGGGGTTTCGAGTATTAAACGAAAGTACTCAGGTATGACTCTGTCGCTGGCTATTCATGTTAAACCCTGACCAGTGTATGCCTTTGCACGGGGGACCACACTTCAGAAAATGAACTCTACAATCGGAAACGTAACAAACTCAGCATGGTTGCGCCCTCCAGCAACGCCAAACGCAGTACCTATGAAGATTTGCAAAAAAATTCCTTGAAAAAAATCCTCGATGACCGACCAGAAGCCGACCCCTACATACCTCCTATCTCACTATTATATCCTGGCTTTCGACGGTCTTATTCTAGGGGCCATTGGTTCCGTTAACACGGATGGACATTTCAACGGCGCACATGGAATGGTGTCCATGATTTTCGAGTTCAAAAATTGGCTCACTGGAATCACTTCGCTGCCGGAACCACAATTAGTTTCCTACTTCGCTCATTCCCAGGCCATCGCCATCAATACCTCTCTAAAGGAGCGGAACTCTTCTGTGGACGACGTATTCCTTGCTTGGGTATTAGTGTCGTCGGTGAGCATACCGTCATATGATTTCGTATTTGTTAGAGCAATTCAGGCTGTGATGTCAGATTTCATGCAATCCTTACCCTGGGCCATCGCTTTCGTTTCGTCAACTTGACGCCGTCGATATCGTGCATTCGTGCATCCCGTGATGGTTCTGACCGTGACTCACTACGTGCTGTATTTATTGCCGCTTTGATCCTCCTGGATCGTATCCATACCGACACGCAAAATCTATCTGAGGCAGCCACCTACAACGACACGATTCCGCCATATCTGCCTAGCATCACGAAGATTGGCGATGTCGAATTTGAGATCCTCCAACCCCGGGAGCAGATCCAACCATACGGTTTAAGCCCCACTTTGCTGGGTGTTACAGTCGCCTCCCTCTTAAGCCATACCGACTATAGCCCATACTCTCTCATACCCCATAGGATTTTTGATCTACGGG
>JAGGAX010000053.1:11958-38064 GCA_017657335.1 Termitomyces titanicus | reverse complement strand
CTTCGGTCTGCTATTGTATGCGCGAATATGTATAGAGTACGAGTGAATACAGGAGGTTTATGTACTTCTAATCTGCCCTAGCTACTTCGTAAGATACATTATCATACATTGGACTTGTGAGCAATAATAGTTTATGATGCGTATTTCATCCCCGAGGCTATAGAGGTGATTCACGGGCTGATTGACCCACAACTAGAAGATAGATACCCCTTGCCTTGGTAGACAGACAGACAAGATCAATAAGTACGGTCAGGGGTCATCCATTGCGTATGTCAAGGCTAGATTCAATTGTATCAGAGACATCCGCGTCGAGGCACCCATTGCAAGGAGCAACAAGAGAAATTTACTGCCAGATCTAGTCTGGAGAGCGACTCCGACCGAACCTCCTCGTCGCGACTGACGAGATGTTGAGATCGTAGATATATATACTCTAAAGCACTGCAGAACGGGGACGACTTTTCACCGCAGAACTGAGTGTAGAATTCATCTTCCACAAATTCCTGAGCGCCTAGCTGTGATGTGATTGTTTCTAGTAGAATGGGACAATCATCTGAGAAAATATTCTATTTTCACGCAGTATTGCTGTTGGGATAGACCAGGTGAGTATGGGCGTAACCGGTGGTGACAAAGCACCGCTATCAGATAAAAAGAGAAGGAAATTGATGTCAACGAACGCCGACAATTTGAGGTAAAACTTACAGCAAGCGGAGTAAGTATGAGTGAAAACACTTGACATTTGGGCACTTGAAGTAGAACTTCTCACTGAGCACGACATTGGATGTAATTTGCGCCTGTCCGAATTTACATACGCCTCTAGAAATCCGCCAAAGGGCCGAACCAAGGGAAACGAGAGCATGCATAACATCATACAATATTCCAAAGGAGAAAGAGAGTCGAGACAGATGTCACCAAAATAAAGATTGTTTATGCCTCATCCCTGTCGCTTAGACGCTCCTGAGTCCAGCGCAGCTAGCTGGTCAACTAAGTCTTCCATTACCGATCCGGTGTGCCTGTGACCAGGCCTCTCTGGGCCCATACCCTGGGACTCCAAACCACCACTGACAGTTCTTGTAGGCACAAGTACCGACCCCTGTGGCTCGAAACCTGGGGCGATTCTTCGCAACGCGTCACGTTTCCGGCGCTCTTTCTCGTCATCACGCTGCCGTACATATACTTCTCTGCGAGCTGCATGTGCAGCGATAGTGCTTCGCCGCGAAGACTCGAGAGTAATAATATGAGGCTCCAATGTAAACGGATAGACAAACTAAATCATAAGGAAGAATGCGTTGTGATGCCTTTTCGGGCACAAAAAAGGGCTGTTTTGCTTACGTAGTCATTCACAGAGTCAGGAAGGGGATGTATATCGGGTGGAAGAACTACCTGTTGAAATCTGATCAGTGCTTCAGGCGCTATGAGACTTCTTTAGGCGAACTGGTGGGGGAACCCGAAGACTTGGGGATTTGATCAACGGTACATGAGCCACGGGCGCATACTGGGCTACAGCAAATCAGTAGTATGAACTATAACAAGGTGAGAATCAACCAACATTGTTCAGGCATAGTTTCCGCGGATGTGGTGACAGTTTAACGTTTAACGTTTAGCTTTGAACACTTTCGGGGCCTCGGCCACAGTTCCAATGCCGGGACGATAAATAACGGCAAACATGCGATTACATGCTATTGTTACTTAACGCAATAGACTGGAGCGTAGCCAACCGTATTATGGATGCCTTACATTAGCTGTTGATCTGATGTAGAACATGGGCATGTAATTATTCTGGGCCGCGTTACTCAGCTGATGGCTGCAGCGCTAGCCTGTCGAATGACTGACTGGACTTTGCCAAGGGCAAAAATTGATAAGATAAGATCGATATCAAAGACTCCAGAATAAATCTCCGTTTCCGCTGCAGCTGCCCTTTCGGCATTATTCACGGGTTTGATTTCAAATGGGATCATCGACATTTCCCGCACTCCTCGCATCTGCAACGCCTATCTCCCAAGGCGCCGAAGCTGCAAGTTCTTCGATTATATTCCAAAAGATCACATATCTCACGGATGGTTCTTTCGACCGATAGAAAGTCTACAAAGCGAGCTTAACCCCCGATGCACCCCCGATACTCTTGAAATACCGATTCACTAAGCAGTATCGTCACCCTTCGCTGGATGCTTCGTTGACACGCTCACGCGTGGCAGGCGAGGCACGGGCGCTTCTCAAATGTTTGCGGTATGCAGTATATGTGTGTAGGAATCCAGGATCAGAACTGACTTTCCTATATCAAAGATCTGGAGTTAACGTACCTGGAGTTCGGATGGTAGACGCGGCCGCTGGGGCTCTGGGCATCGAATGGATAGAAGGGAAGAGTGTACGACGCTTATTACCGGGAGGTACGGAGGATGTAGTAGATAGTGATGAGCAGATTGAAACTGAAGTTGGCGATAATGGTGATGATCCATTGAAGGAATACGAGGTCTCTGTCGGTATGTTACAACTCGTGTATCACCTTACGTCCACCGCTGAGTCTCCTGTAGAGAAGTTGATGTGTCTGATTGGCATCCAACTCGCGAAAATGCATGCTGCAGATGTGGTACACGGCGACTTGACAACTTCAAACATGATGCTACGACATCCTTCATCGTTTAACTCTAACAATCCTGACACGCCAACAGAGCTTGTAAGTGATCGTTCTATAATGGCTTCTATACATCAGACGTTCAATGCACCGCTTAGGTATTGATTGATTTTGGCCTCTCGTATGTCTCAAGCCTTGTAGAAGACAAAGCTGTAGATCTCTACGTGCTAGAACGGGCATTTTCATCCACACATCCAGAGTCTGAACCTCTCTTTGCTTCTGTTCTAGCTGCGTATTCGAAAGAATTGGGAAAAGAGTGGCATGGGATCAGTCGGCGCCTAGATGATGGTATGACTGGACTTTGTTGAGTTATCTCATTGCTAAGAATCTTCTAGTACGGTTACGTGGTAGGAAGCGTAGCATGGTGGGCTAAGACCTTTATAATTTCATGGAATATCTGTTATTTTCAATGGGTAATAAAATTAGCGCGCGGTGGCGGTTCTGAAAAAAGTGTTTCCTACACCATGAAAACGAGTTCTTGCTTCAAATTCATCACGAACGTAGCAGTGGTGTGCTATGACAATGTGTCTGCATCAGTCATATTTGCCCCGAGTACTTATAAAGGCGAAACGATGATCGATGATCAGTAATTGTGGCGGCACGGTATAAATTTGGTATACGGACTACAGGAATTTCGGTTGGTGTCCATTTGACGTAAAAATAGTATACATACAGTGATAGCAAGAGAGCACGATATGATGATACACAGATCTGGCGTCGATGGAATTGATTTATGGTTCTTAGAAGTTAACACGGAAAAGCAATACATGATATAAAAGGAGCAGAGAACAGTGAAATCCTGATAAGAAATAGTATGGATCTAGTACAGATTATTGAGTTACCATTGGGTAGCACAAAATGTAACAGGAGAAGCAGTAGATAGCGAGGAAGTGATACGGTGCAAGTATTCCGGAGTCTGTGTCCCATTTTGACATTGAAGCAAAGATAGATAGCAAAAATAGATGATAGCACGAGAGCAATAGTGATGAAACGGGGAGGAAGTTTTGATGGCAAGACAGAAGATCTGTCGTCCATATACGTGATAGGGAGAGTATGTTAGAAGGTAGCATGATAATATAGAAAAGGAAGGTGATGAGGAGGGTGTGTATGGGGTTCCGATCTCCATGATCATGATGATAACGACAAGCATATGCTAACGATAGTAAACACGTTCAGCAAGAGCACACTTCAAAGGAGAAAAAAAGATAGGTAATAGAGATTCCAAAGAGATGATCCGGTGAGAACGCCAATATGACGTTGTACGTTTTTGAATGTGACGCGTCGTGAAGGTGGATAAGAATGTGGCCGGAGTACAAGATGCTGTCGACCAAAAAACGAGGAAGTGACGAGTGGCGCATGGGAACGGACCACACTGATTCCTTTTTTGTTCAGACTTGAACCCAGGGATTATCGCCGGTGGCCGAAGAATAATAAAGGCCATCGGAATCCGAGCAGTATGACTGAGTAGGAGGACCCGCCAGGAAGCTGGATGAATTATAGACGGCACCTGAGTCTGGAGTCTCAACTGGATTGACGGTGGCGTCGAGAAGATGTTCACCGGTCGCATTGACGTGCGTGATATTGGAAGGGAGATGGACGATGTCGGAATGAGAAGGTGCGGTGGCATAGGTTTCGCTTGGGCCGGCGGTGACGTCAAGCCCGGTCATCTGAACGTACTGGGCGTTGTTGACCCCAGACACGTCGAGTGGTTGAAGCGGCCCGCCACCAACGTGAACCTGATTGTTATAAACGTGGGTATACCATTTTGGCACCTGGACACCGAGCTCGGGCGTCATCTGGTAGGCGTTCGCTTGGGATGTTCCAAATGGCTGCATCGCAACATAGCTCGGACCTGCGTGAGGTTGGCCATTATAGGCCATTGGCTGTGCCCCATTATTAAACAAGTTGTTGAAGGCATCAGTCGACTAAGGGAGCGAAGGGTTGTAAGTGAAAATATATATGTATGGGCAGTGAAACTTACGAAGATGGTGTTATCATAGACAGCGTGGTTGTTATTGGGGACGAGGTGTTGATCGTTGGGGGCGCCCATAGAATTGAGCCCGACGACATTGTTGAAGGCTGGGACCAGGCCATTGGCCTCAGGCTGGACGTTAGTGGGCTGAATGTGTGTGAGACCCTCGGCGGATGTCATTACCGTCTTGACTTTCTTAGACCTCGACTTCGTCACGCCTCCCTCCTTCGCGGTCCTTGCCTTCTTCTTGCCCAAGCTTTTCAGCCCGGGCTGGTACCTGTAGTTGGGATGAAGCCTGAGAAGCTCCTTCTTCTTCTCCTCCGCTAAATGCGCGAAGTGTAATTTTACCTCTGGGGACTCGCGTGCCCAAAGTTTCGAAACGATCCTGGACACTTCAGGCAAAGTCTGTTTTTTGTCGGGATTCGCTTGGATGTACTCCTTCGATTTGACTGCGCGGTAGAGAACCCACGCGTTTGGGGGTCTATTGATGTGCGGCTGGCGAGCAGGGGTCTCAGCAGGGGTCTCAGCGAAGGGCTCGATGAACATGGTGGCGTCAAGAATGGGTGGGGATGTCAGGTGACAGGCGAATGAGGCGGAGGGGAAAAGGTAGCGACGGGGGAGAGGGAAGGTAGCAGGATATGTGGGTACTGGTTTAAGTTCCACAATCCAGTGGCCAGAGTTGAAATATCTCGTTGCACGTGGTCGTGTACTCATCCCGGCCACAGAGGATTGTCCGCGATGAAAAACAGACAATGGAAATGATATAGAGTCCGGAATAAACTGGTATAAACAACCATTCCGTCTTTGAAGAGAGAAAAGGTATGGGAGATGTGGTCTTTTCGATGATGAGCTCGTCCAGATACCGGATACTCGCGTAGTCAAAGCTTGAGTACAGATTTTTGACGTCACTTCCCCTTGACAGACAATCTTTCATCACAACGCCGGTGAGTAGTAGCCCGACTTGGTATATATGGCGAGCTGATGGATTCTGGCCTAGAAATTACAGCTCCAGCCCCAGCGACAATGACTCGAAGCAAGACGACATTGAAAATTGCCTCGAGAGAAGATATTCTACCAAGAGGAGCGCGGGACAACGTATACTGCAGATTATCTTGAATAGATCTCAGTCCAGCCGGAAAAGTAGGGTCATACGTACTGATTATATACGCCGTCAGATTATTGGGAAAGCCTGGTATCCGATATTTCTGTTGTTCATTGGACTGTGGATCATGACGTTTCTACATTCTACAGGCTTTCGCGATATTGGCTCCCGAGTCAAAAATTTTGCCCTTGGTGTAAGTTCTGTCCGAGCTTCATGACCACAAATAGCATCAACCAACATGTACTTCCAGGAAATCTAAGGCCATGGAACTTTATATTCGGCTTGTCAGCTCAAGAATGCAAAATTGAAGATCAATTCCTGTCGACGCGTTATCGCTGGTAGGAATGCTCGCGATCTGAGAGACCAGTTGATTTAGGTTTAAATATCGATTCAAGTGCAAAGAGGAAGCCTTATGAGAATCTCGATGTCCAATGCAGAACATGAAGCAATAAAGTATGATCCATGGGCTCTCAGGGCTTCAGGTTCAGATGGTGGCATGACTACATCGGTCAGAACTCTTCGAAAGATTCTTAAATAGTTCAATATACTCAATTTCTGATAGTGCGAATACCTCATTGCTTCAATGATATAGCTCGTAAATTTTGCAAGCTTCCAGGGAGTTTGATTTTTTCCTCTAAAAGAAAGTAGGAGCTGAATGGCTATTGCACAGGTCATTGGTATGGCACTTACACGAAGAAATGATACAAACTGTATTTCCTATGAAGTAGGGGAACACTTGATAAAGTAAGGAATCCGCTGTCAGAAGGATATCCTTGACAGCGGCTTGTCGCTAAGCTAATCATTTGTGTTTTGATCAAAATTCTCACGTATGTAAATATGGGAGTAGGCGCTCGACTTTTGATATCACTGGGAATTCCGCCGGACTCTAGTACTTTCTTCACCATCGCGGTCGACCATTCGCCGCGCATATATTTTTTTTATATATCCATCTTATGGAACATCAGGAAACAAATCTCCAGCGTCCTACGACTCCGAAATCAACGACTTCTTCGGCTATTGACTTAACTGGCTCTCCGGCTGGCATTGTAGCCTCAGCACCACCTTCGCCGTCTCTAGAACCGTCGGGTAGTACCGGCTCATTTGCAAGAAGAAGAACCAGCTGGGGACAACGTTTGTGGGATGCAGGGCAGGACCCTCTTCGACTCGATCCGTCCCGAGAACCACATTCTGCAACCTTGTCATCTTCGGCATTGGCTACCTCGGGGACTCAACCTGCGCGCTCTGCGGCAGACGACGTATTCGCTTCAAGTGATGATAGAACCTTTCCGCTCTCTGCGCGCTACGGAATCCAGAACCAGAACATGAACACATATCAAACTTCACAACCCAGACTCTCATCCGCATCGCTCGTCTTACCGCCCGATTTAGATTCGGAGATGTATGACGGACATAGAGAAGATGATGAGGCACATTTGACGGCCAATATGTCGCACAATGGAACAGAGGAGTACGACGAAACAGACCCCGAGAGGAATGCAGCCCTCACACCGCATAGCCGTCGGAGGACTGTACGATATAGTGTTACACCGTCGCCTTTGAAGAAGACAGGGTCTGCAATCAAGTCTATATCTCAAAACCTACGTCGTGCGTCCGTACGAGTAGTTAACCTGGCATCCTCTGGGTTGGAGAGTCAGTTGCGCCTCGGAGAGGGAGAGGAACGGGCTGCCGACGAGGACACGATGCCTGATCTCACCAAGGCTTTGCCTATTCGTGGTCGGACCCTGGGATTTCTTGGGACAGACAGCAGACTTCGACTAGCTCTCTTTAATTTCCTTGTGTACCCGTGCGTTATGCTGCTTTCTGTTATTTGTTTCTATTAAATGACCACCATGTTCCCAGGTGGACTGAACCTATGATTCTTGTACTGATTATCATCAATGCTGTTGTATTAACCATACAAGCTGCCCTTCCTTTAACTCTCCCCACTTCCAACGGCACGGCCATCCCACCCCGTATTAAAGGATACTTCCATTCATGGGAAGATTACGCTTTATTTGTATTATTTATCATATTTACGTGAGTTCCCCTCCAATCCCCCAACTTCAATATGTTTTCACCTATGAATATCATGTTAGATTGGAAGCTTTCGCCCGCATATGCGTCTCTGGATTTCTATTTGACCCCGAAGTCTCTATCAGCTCTTTCTTTCGTTCCCCTTTTCAAAAAGGCAAATTCGATCATTTCCCCCCCACTCCCTCTGTTGGATCCACTACCGTCATCGGTCGCTCTGGATCTGTTTCCCAAGTCGCCCTCAACCGGGGCACCTCCATCTCGAAGAGGTTACACAATCTCAAAGTCGCTCTTTTGCGCCCCTTCGCACTCAACGCGCACATGCCGACATCTCCTTACCCCCATGTCCCACCAGCGTCACAAGTCGCGCTTACACAATCCGAACCTCCTCCACCTCCGAACCCTTTTGCTGACAAGATAATGAGTACAGCCCATGGTCTACACCAATTTGTACGCGAGCCGCCTACAGCCACATTCCTCTCAAGAGCCCTGAAGTCGGACAACCACGATGTCATCTCTCTCCCATTCAGCCTTAGCGTGATAAATGCACATGATAAGGCATATAGGAACATTCCATATCTCAGACAAAGTTGGAGTCGCATCGACTTCATAGCTATTGTCAGCTTCTGGATTGCATTTGCGCTGGCAATAGGAGGGGAGGAGCGGGGACGGTATCATATTGGCATATTTAGAGCCATGAGCGTGATTCGGACAGCAAGGCTGTTG
Organism: Termitomyces titanicus; assembly: GCA_017657335.1. Classification (NCBI taxonomy): domain Eukaryota; kingdom Fungi; phylum Basidiomycota; class Agaricomycetes; order Agaricales; family Lyophyllaceae; genus Termitomyces; species Termitomyces titanicus. Next base: position 29,604 of record JAGGAX010000053.1, on the reverse strand, counting down.
ACTATCACGTCTGGCACAACCGTGCGTTACCTGATGTTCGTATATCTCATACTTCTGTCTTATGTCGATTCACAGACGATCATGCACTCTCTGAAAACTGCCCGGCCGCTCATCACACGGGTTGCTTATTTCGTCTTATTCGCCATGGTCCTGTTCTCGTGAGCGCTTCTTTTCTTTTCTGCCCACCTTCTCTCAGATGTTGTAGTATCATCGGCGTTCAGTCCTTTAAAGGCTCTCTTCGTAGGACCTGTATCCTTCAACCCGTTCTCGGAGAACAAGAAATCCAGATAGAGGGTCAGTTCTGTGGAGGATACATCGATCCTCAGACGTTGCGACCCTCTAGCTATCTTCTGCTCGATGGAACGCAATCAAATATATCAAAAGGCTACATATGTCCGCTGGGGCAGGTGTGCAAGGTAAATCCTACCTACAAATCAAAGTGATGACACTGACCCTTGGCTTTAGGAGCAAGACAATCCCTCCAATAACGTGGAAAGTTTTGATGCTATCTGGTATTCGGCTCTCCAGGTCATAATTACTGCTTCTGCGAACGGGGTTCGTCAAATTTTCCGCTCTCTTGTTCAACGCTAATTCTTTCTGCAGTGGACAACGCTGATGTATTCAATGATTGACGCAGAATACTTCTTCTCGTGCTTTTTCTTTATTATCTGCATCATTGTTTTGAACTTCTGGCTCATCAATCTTTTCGTTGCCGTGATAACTAACACATTTTCCGCCATCCGTTCCGAGACGAAGAAAAGTGCCTTTGGAGCTGCTCCGTATGGTCTCCAAATTGACTTCAACTCTTCTATACTCACTTTTCGATCTTAGCCTGGTCCCTATCAATGGAACGCAGGACGACGATTGGGTCGCCGGTGAAGACCGTAAACCCTCACGCCCCAATCTCGCAAAAGTCATTTATGGCTACATACACTGGTGTTGGGTTCTCCTCGCTCTTGCATCTCTTGCTCTGCAGGCCTCACGGTCTGTGGAGGTGAGCGAGATGCATGAATTGGCCATTTACTATGGCGAGCTTGGAATCACCATTGCATTCGATGTTGAGATAGTCATTCGAGTCCTCGCTACGCTGCCAGACTGGAGAAGCTTTTTCCTGCATGGGAACAATTGGCTTGACTTGTTCTTGGCCATTGGAACGAGTATCATCCAAATTCCTGTAATTCATAAATCTTCGTCATACCCGTGGTTCACGATCCTTCAGCTCATGAGGTTCTATCGTGTAATTTTAGTTGTCCCTAGGATGAAGCCTCTTCTGGTATATCGTATCTTCCTGGTCGAACCCATTTCTTTGTGTACTAATATTTTCACAGCTGGCAGTATTCGGTAATATGTATGGATTGGCCAACATGATCTTGTTCTTGATGTTGGTCAACTATATCGCCGCGCTCGCTGCAGTGCAACTTTTGCGAGGAGATATGGGAGAAGATACGCCGATGAACTTTGGTGACATTTGGACATCCTTCCTAGCCATATATCAAGTCTCCTCCTCAGAAAACTGGACAGATGTCCTTTACAGCACGACCGGTGCAGAGATTCGACTTGGGCAGACTGTGATTGTCGCCATATTTGTCTCTTTCTGGTTGCTCTTCTCGAATTGCGAGTACCTCCACGATTTCTTCTTTTTTCCCGCATCTGATTATTATCTTTGCCTTCTTCTCAGTCATTGTGCTGCAAATGTTCATTGCTGTGATCAACGAGAACTTCGAGGTTGCGGAGGAGTTAAAAAAGGGAGAGCAGGCTTCGAAGTACTGGGCTAGTCATCAAGCACAGCAAGGCTCCGCTTCTTGGATGCGCAGGTTCAACCCATATCGATGGGTGCGGCCGAATCCTGTGAAAGTCAAAGTCGATCTTCCTGCCAATCTCGTTCTTCCCATGCAGAAATCTTTGGTACACAATTATAGTGTGCAATCAAACGATGATCATTCTACTTCAGTATGTGTTATCATTTATCATATCAAAACCTCGATTCCTAACTGGTCCCACCTGTACAGACACAGCAATCGGTGTCCAACCCCTTCAAACCACGGCATTTTTCTACCAGATCATTGAACATGCTTGAACGCCTCTTCGCCGGTGAGCCGAGGACGGACGATCTTCCGATGTCAACCTTCAAGAACGGAATCCCAAACGCTGCTCCCGAAGAGCAGACAGATCAGCCTCTGTACGTTGGATACCTCTTCCTTTGTCTCTAATGCTTATCACCCACCAGGGAGCTGCTTGCCACTGTCAATGGTGAAGGCACCACCGCTCAAGATCTTCGTGATGCCCTGTTGGAGAGACGAGCGCAGAGAGCTGACTTTATCCGTGACCACCCCACCTATGATAAGACATTCTGGATATTTTCACAGAAGAACCCATTGCGCCGATTTTGCCAAAAGCTTGTACAGCCCGCGAATGGCGAACGCATCTTTGGCACACCTTACTCGCCTATTGCACACCCTGTTTTCCAGCTCATTCTTCTCCTCACTGTAATTGCCGGGATAGTAACAGAGACCATCGCAACCCCTGTCTACCGCCGAGATTACTTCCTGCATCATGGGCCTCAGGTCGGAGCATGGTTCGATGTTTCAGAAACAGCGTTTGGGTTTCTTCTCGTAGTGGAGTTTATCATCAAGATAATCGCTGATGGTTTCCTCTTCACCCCTAATGCTTATATCCGTAGTATATGGAATGTTTTCGACTTCTTCATCATGGTTGGCATCCTCGTCAATATCACCACAGGCCTCATCTTCATCGGTGGTATGAGCCGATTCACTAGATCATTGAAGGCGCTGCGGGCTTTGCGACTGATTACTCTCATCGACAAAATACGAAATACGTTCCAGTCGTTGATCTTGTCTGGTGCAATTCGTATACTTGATGCCGCTCTGCTCGCCATCCTCTATATGATTCCATATGCCGTCTGGGGTCTCAATATCTTCGCAGGAAAGATGAATGTTTGCAATTATAGTAACGCTACCGGCATTGCAGACTGTATCGGAGAATACCAAAACACGGTCTTGGGCGATTCCTTTGGGTTTCCAGTTCCCCGTGTTTGGGACAACCCATCACCTTCAACAACTTTCTCATTTGACAGTTTCCGGTCTTCGCTACTAATTCTCTTCGAAATTGTTTCTCTGGAAGGTTGGGTTGATGCTATGGGTGTTGCGACCAGCATAACTGGTCCCGGTCTTCAACCAGTTACAAACAATTCGCAGTTCAATGCACTGTTTTTCGTAATTTATAATATTATGGGAGCAGTCGTCATTTTGACGCTCTTCGTCAGGTATGACAGACCTCTCTAGTATTTCTGATATCAACCTAATAATCATTTCGTACCACCTTTTCTAGTATCATCATCGGCAACTTCAGCTCCAAGACTGGGTCCGCTTTCTTGACCAATCCTCAAAGAGAATGGATAGATCTGCAAAAGCTCTTCAAAAGACAGAAGCCGTCTAAACGGCCTCCAACCCGCCCAGGTAATGTGCTGAGAGGGTGGTGTTTCGATCGCGCTGTGCACAAGCATGGTTGGTGGTCGAGAGGCATGACATTCCTTTTCGTTCTTCACATCCTGGCTCTGATGTATGGCCTTGTATCGAGTCATATTTTGGAAATACTGAGCAGACTTTCTAGGACGCAAACCTTTTCTTCTCAAAGAATTGCTGATGCTGTTCGCAGTAAGGCATTATCGATCTACCGGACTTATCCCCCTCATTTTCGCGTTTTAGACGATTTTTTTCTCTGTATCATGAGCATATACATTGTCGATGCATCTGTGCGGTTGCTTGGACTAGGATGGAAGAGTTTCCGATCAGACGGGTGGAACTTGTTCGACATTGTTGTGGCAGCAGGAAGTTTCATTACCACTTTAGTTGTCCGATTTGGGTCGAGTGGCTTTGTCACCCAACAGTTACAGAAACTCTTTCTCGTCAGCATTGCCTTCAAGTTGGTTCAACGTAACAACAGTCTGAACATGCTTTTCAAAACCGCCGTGTATGCTCATTCTTTCATTAAAGCTCTCACCATACTGATCTTACAACAGAGCAAGTTTACCGGTCATTATCAGTCTACTTGGACTTTGGCTCATCCTCTTTATCTTCTTCGCGATCCTTTTCGTTGAAGTTTTCAGTTTGACAAAATGGAACTCGGGCGAAACCAGAAACATGAACTACAATTCACTCAGTTCAGCGTTAGTAATGTTGGCGTTCATGAGTGTTGGGTATGTTCCTGTCACATTATTTACGATGTGACTCATCCCAATCGACTATGTAGAGAAGGATGGAACAAATACATGCATGACTAGTAAGTCGGCATATCCTCGTATCTAGTTATTACTCACTCGCTGAAGTACCATCTCATACCCTCGCTGTACCAACAACAGTTCGACCACAATAGACGACTCCGATTGTGGAAGCGAGACTTGGGCGTTTGCTCTTTTCATCACCTGGAACCTATTGAGCATGGTGAGAGATAATACCCTGACTTCCTGTTATCGACCTTTACTGACTCAATATGTTAAGTACATCTTTGTCAACATGTTTACTGGCAAGTTGTTTCCTAATTGTTTCTCCCTTCCGTTTTGAAGTTCAATCAGGTGTCGTCGTCGAGAACTTTTCTTACGTGTTCCAGACATCGGCGGGTGGCGCAAAATCCATAACTAGAGAACAAATGCGTTCTTTTAAGAAGGTATGGGCTGAATTTTCGAATCCTAAGACTGGTTATCTTGAGCGCGATCAATTTGTCCCGTTCTTCGGAGTTAGTTTGCTTTCTTTTCTACACATCATACCCAAACTCGTTGATCTCTTCTAGAAAATGAGCGGAGCCTTTGAAGTGAAAATATATCCCACCCAGTACAGCATACCTAACATCGTAAATCATTGTCGGGAGTCTGTGGACCCTGAGATGAACTGGTCTTCGAGGATTGTTGCCGGGGTCGACATGGACAAATTGGAGGCTGTTCTTAGCGGAGTCGATTACGAGGCGATCAGAAAACGTAGAGCCATCTACAGTCGCCTTTACCACGAAGCCACCATTTCTCAGGAGCCGGGCCGCGGCATATCTTTCAATAACATGCTCATCCTGCTTGCTCACCACAAACTTATTGTGGACGGGGAAGCTCTTATGTACGTTCAGTTGCGTGTTTCCTTCGACTTTGATTGAGTGTTATTTGATTAGTCTGAAGGATCTTGTCACAAGAACAGAGACAAATCGCTTAGTTACGGACCTTGTCAACCTAGATCGTGTACGGTCCCTGCTCAAAACGATATCTCACCGTCGACGTTTCCTGGCACACAGGGAGCGACTTCTCTCTGAGCAAGCTCAAGGTATGCTTGTCTCATTTTGCTTGTCGGGATGACAGCTGACTTGGTTTCCAGAAATACCTGCCATTGTGGTTGATAATCTCGCAGAGACGCCGAGTCCCGTTACACCTCCAGCTGGGGGACTTTTCACTCCATCTCAAGGAAGCCCCACTCCGATCCGACGATACAATTCCCCGGATGTGTCCCTTGCACTTGACCTGACATCCAGACTACAGCGAAGTAATCGGCGTACGAGTGACATCAGCATGTTGTCAGCCGACCAATCTCCGTATGTGCTCCGTCTTCATTGTGCGTCTGTTGATTAGAAGTTGACCTTTAAATCTCAGACGGTCTTCAGTGATCGAAGCAGATCCACAAAATGTACTTCAATCCCTAGAAAACTCCAAGTGGGGAGGTGAGTTCCTCTGATGATGTTTTATCATAATCTTTATCTAATAAATATTTAAAGATCTCATGCAAGAAGCAGTGAATGAGGACGAGAGAATGTAACTTATTGACACGGACTACTGGCATGCTATCCTCGATACCCTATGTTAATCATGCACGGACAGCGTTAGACCATCTGTATTCTTATCCATCCACTCGGTAATCTATCAACAATGCGTACAATACAATTCTTTTTATGCCTTGACGAAAATGGGTTGGAACAATCAGCATTACACTTGGATCACAACTCATCGGACACTCCTGTAGTTCGTCATTACTGTTAACGTTCTATGATATCATGCCACTCACTATCACAACAATAAACGCAGCGAAAGCCTTTCAATATTATGTATCCCTAATACATGGGAAGGTGTATTATTACTCGCTGGCCGGGAATGTTCAACGAATGGTATTGTCGGTCTTCTAAGTATAATCAGCAAAACTCTTTCTATCAGAGAAAGAAAACGATGATCGGTCGTACGCGTAATGGCATAGTACGAAAGGAATTGAAATGGCTCCACTGGGATGGATGTGCACGCGGATCTGAGTAGTATGACGTTCCTTGCCGTTGTTGCTCTGACTTTTTCACAAAGTCCTTGCTACTCCAACTTTTGATGCATATGCCGTTGAAATCATTGAGGAAAAGCATCAATACAGGGTTGCGATTGATCCATATTCATTCTGAACAAATGTAGATAGAGAAACTGATTGGAAGCTAGTATCAAATGGAGGCTAATTATCTGGGACGTCAGTGCCGCAGTGCGTCAGCATTCCATCCCAGCTCGCTTATAACGCCTGTGTTAATTCCAACTTATCAAGGTATCCCATCCAATCTGTCGGGAACTGATGATATGCAACCGAATTCGGGAAATTACTGTAAAAACTAGCTCCCAGCTTCAAAGTCTGCGTGATATCCCTGACTGTCTGAATTGGTGCGATCATCGGTCCAGTGTGGATTATTGCAGCTTGTTTCCTTGTGGGGGTTGATGTACCGGTCGGGAATACCGAAGTACTGTTAGAAGAAAGAGTGGACAGTCGATATTCCACGGCTAAGTTGAATGGAGAAAGACGTACGCGAAGTTGCTGTCGGTATTCTCGAATGTGACGACGAGATCGGAGAAGGTCATGTATTCGGGCGAAGAGAAGGAGGTGGCCCATACTCCTGGGTTTAACGTGATCTGCGGCCAAAAAATAGAAGAAGAAAAAATCAGTCCCAATTCATTGTAGAAGTAAGCTTTCATGGATGGCTGGAACATAGTACGTACATAGGCGCTCGAACCCAACTTGGTCTTTACATAGGAGGCATAACTCCGATAATTCGCTACAAATTTAGGATCAGTCACCGCCTCGTCGAAGAATACGCCGGTGGGGCGGTACGCCTTGTTCCATCCGGCATAAGTATCGATATCAGTAGTGATATTTCCCAAAGAGCGAGCACCGAATCCGGTTGCAACGTATCCGAGCAATTTGACGTTCCCAGTAGCGGTATTGAGATTGCGCAGCCGTGCAACGCAGGTCTGGTAGTTAGCGTCGGGTTGGGAACCTGCGGATCCGGGGCCTGAGCTTGGGTTTATGACGATGATGAATCCAAGGTTTGGGTGGGTGGGGATTCTTTTTTAGATATAAATTAGATGCGAGTTTCTATGGGTTTGAGGGAGAGGGAGCTTACGCGGTGAAAAGAGGAGTCCAGCTTATGCAGTTGTCGCCTGGGTAGATGTACAGAGGGACGATGACTGCGGACGGGAAGAGAGCCAGAGAGCCGATGCAGAAGTTTAGGATGGTTAAAGCGCCCGTGAGGCGTGTAATGAAACCAGACAAACGCATTGCACGAAGTTACGATTTCGATTCAGCAGTGAGCGTTTGGATGGGGGGACTTTTGGAGGGAGAATTGTTCGATTTATAAAGGGTTTGCAGTGTTGTATCATACACCTGGGAATGCTCGACGGCCATCGTCTTAGTTCTACCAACCACAAGCACGCCGAACAGAGGGAATTGGGGCGAATAGAAGCAATCTACTTGTGACGAACTTCTGGCGTTGGTAGATAACATGCAACCTGCCTAAGGCGAAATAGACTCGACAGAGACTTTGTGGGGACGCATGGGTACGCATGGCATTCACAAGTCACACACAGCAGGCTTGAATAGAGGGATTATACTTGTGGCGAACGGCCTTGGCAGATGACATATAGCCTGTCTGAGGTGGACTGAGGTGAAATATACTCGATAGAGACTTTGTAGGTATGCATGGCGAGCAGCTCTGGTGGGCCACACAGCACGCCTGGGGCGAATAGAAGGATAATACTTTTAGCGGCGATTCGCGAACGACGTTGGCAAATATCATCCATCTTGCCTGAGGCGAGGCGAATCAACTCAACAGAGACTTTACAGCTTCCCAGGTACATAACTACATATGGCGAACAGCTCTGGCATCCGGCAGGCTTGGGACGAATAGAGGGATTATCGATTATACTTGTGGCCAAGGACATTGAATGGTAGGCCTTGGGGCGAAATAGACTCAAGACACAATACAGACGTTTGTAGGTACGTACATGCGCATGTGACGTATGCATGGGGAGCAGTCCATTGGCAGGTTGCACAGGAACAGACAGACAGAAAGACCGACCCCAGGTCACACGCAGCGGATGAACAGAGCACCTGGACTCACCCTGAGTATCGGTATGTATGGATGAATAGATGGCAGTATGGACGGATGGATGTACCCCAATAGAACGCGAACATATGCCAAGTACGCATGTGAAGCCCGCCCGCATGGAGATTGACTGGTACAACTGACAGCTGCTCTTAGTAGTACCTACTAAACTTGAAGTAGAATTCCGGTTACTGTGGAACGGACAACGTTCTCTCTAGGAGTCTAACCCGAGGTACTGGGATAAAAGTCCCATCATGAATCGAGCAACTTGAAGCCATGCATACTAATATGGACAACTGGATCGATATGAGGCCGCCGGCGGATCGTGCATCATACATATGTACAACGCATAGAATGATACATGGATTCAGAAAGGAGAAATGGCCCAATAGACATGTATGTATGCATGCATATGAGCGAAAGGAGATTCGGGTCCAGGCGTGGTGGATCGGAAGAGAAAGAAAAGAAGCAAGTCAACCGTGGGCGTCTATTTTCCCGAACGACTCGTTTTTTTAATGGCATCGAATATGATAGCCATTACACATACATACCGAGTGTTTGGCGAGCGCTCAACAGATGACGATTCTTTGCCCAGGACACACTGGAGTGATCTAATCTGATGATCTAATGTGATCGCTTTTGTCGGCGGTCCGCGTTGGCGGCCCACGGTGAGGATGTCGCTAGTATACTTGTAGTGTTGATATGAGGCCACTCATCGACGCAGTTGCTCTGCCGCCTTGACCGAGGCACAGGAGACCAGCGCTATGCGCTTAAGTGCGCATAATACGAAGGTTGTCCCCGTACCTGGCTTTCCGTGCGTGCTCAGAACTCCTCTTTCAAGCCCGTCTGTTGCCTGTCCTTATACCCGCACACGGTGAAGAGGTCAGTATTTGTTTTTCGCGATGATGTAAAAAGGCTGACAGCTGAATCTAAGTTAACGACATATGCATATGGGCACAAATGTCTTTGTTTTTCTTGTGTTTTTCTTCATCTATTCAGATCCATTCACACGGCTGTCCAAGCAATACGTTTCATGAAATGGGATGGCTTCGGCTCAGAACATGCCTCGCGGACTCTCGCAATTATTCCTGATCCACCGCGCCTTCCGTTGCCTAGTCAGATACACAATTTATGTACTATAATGTACGACGATGAGCAAAACGATCCACAAATCGGACTTCAAATTGGATGCTTTCAGTCTTTTCTAATGATGTTCATCTGTTCAGAACAGATGATGTTTTTACCAAGAACAATGTTCTCATGACACATGTGGAAAACAAGTTGTCAAGGAGACTTCTCGTCAAGTACATCTGGTATAACTCTGTGGTATGATGATACCTTACGTTACGCTTTCGTGGTGTCCGCGTTGTACTACAGAATCTTACTAGGATACTGCCTCCTGCAGCATTCCCTTGAATTCGGACGATCAACCCATGTCTTTGCCACAATCGAGCCTAGACGTGGCTAGAGACCGGGACACTGAGACTTGTCGTGCCTCTGTTTTTGATGTCTGCCTGCAGCTAGGGGCCCTTGACGACAACAGCTTGGTCGCAGAGTGGATGTTCAATGATCCTTCGACAGATGGCGATAATCCACTCCGTCGCCAAGATCGCACTACGAGGTTTACGAGATTCACAGAGATGATCTCTTCTGAATCTATAGCATTGCCAGACGGGAAGGTCCCTGACGAGCGACGACTACGACTTTTTACATTCTCCATCAGAGCACCGGCATTCGCCAGACGTCTCTGCTTCAGGCCCAAAAGGCAGTCGATCATTGACAAAGCCTCACATCGCAGGCCATCACACGCTCCCGGAACCAATCGTGTATCACTCAGTCGACGTTCATTTTTTAAACGTACGATCAATCTCTATGAGATTGACAACTCGGTCAATGAAAGGACATCGAACACGACTGTCATGTACAACGGCGGTCGTATGTCTACAAATCCCAGAACATTCTTCCAACGCAAATCGTCGATTCATGGCTCATCCCAAGCCGATTCTTTACCTATTTCTCAATCCCACATTGACACTCAGCCCGTCCGAAGCAATACTATTTCTACCGACACACCCATTCATTCTAGATTCACCCAGCTTCAGGTTCCTGGTCATTCGCACACCATCCAACAAGATGACGGTGATTTGGATTGGGAGGAAATCGAGGCTATTCCAGATATTCATCCACTTCCAAAGGAGGGCTCGAATTCCTCAGCAGTCTCCTCATTGCCACTTGAAAACCAACGCCAATCCCACAGAACGACTCAGAGCGACCTTGATTCTGGTGTTGCCGTATACAACGCCGCCCGTTACAGATTTACCCTCACCTTGCCTAGGGTCCTCTTTAGACGGCTATCTAAACAAGGGCATCACAGCCTTTTATCTCAACGACGTAGGGGCTCTAGTACATCTCAAATTCTCGCCTCCTCCAAGCGAAGTTCAGCTGGGACTTCGTCAACGTCGCGCAAACAGTTGAGGATTACTACAAAAACAAAGCCCTTTCGAAATCAATCTGGTTCAGCACCACCTTCCCCTTTCGTCCTCCTGACATCGAGGAATAACGATGTCGACCCCGGGACACCTACAACCCAAATCGTCTTCTCCAGCGATACACCTCCCCGCCCTGCGTCCGAGTCTGTCATTCAAGATAACACGAGCTCTATGGGATATCATCATCAGTTCTTTGTGCAAGCCCAGGAAGAGGCTTTTAAGACAAGTTTGAATCGTCCAGCCCCGATTGTGCCAGTGTGGCAGAATCAAACATCCTTTTCATCTCAGAAGGCAAGAGTTTGTATCTGTTCTATTCTGAGTTTGCTGACGACGGAAATCTTCTATAGGAAGACGATTAAACGATAGTTTTCTCCATTCTCTCACTCCCTCATGTCCTTGCTCTCCACGACCAATGCTTTTCACGCATCTCTACTGTTCTTTCTCCCTTAGAAGTTATTTATTGGGGCTCTCGATGTATCGTTATATATATATACCTTTGTTGTATCTTTTGGAGGGTTGGCTTACCATGGTGTAATGTACTCTAGACTTGATTGATCATCAGCATCTTGACTTAGTTGCTGTTTTCCCGGCCTCTACATCCATAAAACCACCTACGACAGAATATTGTCCCAACTCTCGAGGGAATATTGTATCATTGCACACAACTGACGGCTGCTACTTGCCCCAGAAGAGGCAGACTTGACACAGATATTACAAGAAAGCAGAAATATAGAATAGAATAATAATCCGAAAGAAATATCACAGAAGTATGACTAGCCCCTCAACTGTCTCGGGCGATATACTTGCTTCGCAGGCTGGAATCCATCCTCATCCTTTTTGGGTTCTTCACGCGCAGGTGCTCCAGGTCGTGGCGAAGCGGTACTAGCAGTACGTGAAGGAGGAGCCGCACCACCACCAGCCTTTCTAGCAGCCTCCCTCTCACGCCATCCTCCTCCTGCAGCAGGATTACCGAACCGCGGAGGCGCATTGCTGGCAGCAGGGCTCTCGGAGCGTGAAAGTGGTGTAGCCGCCCCTCCGCGACGCCACACACCACCCTCGGAACCGTTCACTGCGGCACGTGCGGGGACTGGTGCACGAATACCAGTAGTTTGGTTCTTCTCGCCTTGGCGAGCGCGCGCACGAGCCTCAGCTTCCTCTTCGCGTTGTAGCCGGAGACGTGCTTGCTCGGCAGCTGCTGCACGCTCGGCCTCGCGTTCTTTGCGGACCGTGGCAGCTTTTTCTTCTGCTTCACGTTTTGCTGCTTCGGCTGCAGCAGCTTCAGCTTCAGCCTCTGCTCGTTTGCGCTCTTCTTCCGCCGCACGTTCTGGAGCGGGCTCTTTTAAGCGGATAATCTGCAAGCGATGAATAATGATACATACCTGCTGCGAGCCTGGCCTCCAGTTCTTCCTTCTCTCTCTTTTGCTTCTCTTCCTTCTCCAACTGCAACCTCTCCTCTTCGCGAGCCTTGAGCACAGTATTCCTCCTTTTCGCCTTCTCTTCCTCGATCTTCTTGTGGGCTGTTTCTTTCTTCTTCGCAAATTCCGCCGCCTTCTTCGCGACGATGACTTCACGACGCGCATGGTAATCTTCCTTCATACGTGCAAGACGTACTTTGGTAGCCATGTCCTCCTCGTGCGCGGCACGTGTTGCATCCTTGCGAGCTCGTTGGACACCATCGTGCGTCTCGCGATCGGTCTTTTGCTGGAGCTCGTAATCTTTGACAAGGAGAGGTCGCTCTTCCTTGCGATAGGCACGCTCAATGTGATCCACACGTTTGTGAACGATACGCAGACGCTCGGAGAGTTCCTTCTTTTCTTTTTCGAGCTGCTGCACTTGGATGACGATGAGACCTTCCGTATCAATGGTGTCGAGTTTCTACGACCAGAGCCTTAGAAACAAATAAAGAACGAATTAAAATAAACTCACATCAACATCATTTGGCTTGAGAATACCCTTATCCACCAAACTCTGCGCATACTTCTTCGCTTCATCAATCCTGATATTCTCCAGCTCCTTCTTTGCCCTCTCCTGCTCCTTCCTTCTGATCTCTTCCCTCATCCTCTTACTCTCCTCCTCCTTCTCCCTCCTTGAAATCTCCGCTCTGCGACTTGTCTCCTCTTTCTCCTTCCTAACACTCAACTCGCTCAACAACTCTCTCCTTCTTGCGACCAGCGCCCTCCTGACCTGCAACGCCTTCCTTTCAGTCTCAGCAGCTGCAACGAGCGCAGCAAACTTCTGCCTCTGCCTCTCCTTCGCCTCCTCTTCATCTTCGCCTCGTGCCCTCTTCTCCTCCCTATCCAGCCGCTCAAGCGACGTATGAAGGCACGTAGCAATCTTGTTCAACCTCGTACGCACAAGCTCAGCCATAGTAGGCTGCACGCCCTTCTCAGACGTACTAGCTCCCTCCGTATCCTCAAATGCATCATCAACAAAGGTGATGCTCCCCGTCTTATGGTCAACACGGATGCTGAGCTCGCCGCGCCTTGCACAGCCCATGATGTACCCCTCGATCTGGGCATCATCGTACGCGCCCGGGACACCCGCGGCGCGGAGGGGTTCGACAAGCGCTAGAAGACTCGAGAGTGTGATGGTTGTGTACACCTGGGAGAGTTGGGAGAGGAGGCGGGAAAGGAGGGCACGCTGGAGGAGGGTGAGGTAGGGTGCGTACGGAGAGTCAGGGTCAGAGGCGGTTGAGAGGGACAGGAGGAGAGGCGCTATGGATTTGCAGAGAGTGAGAGGGTCGAAGGTGACTTCAAGAATGTTGTAAAGGGCTTTGATGGGTTGGGGTGAGAGTTTGAGGACGTCGCGAGACAGCTAAAGGACAATGATTAGTTGGGTGTCTTCACAAGAAGAGGAATATAACATACTGCATCCTTAAGAAGACCCGCGCGAGTAGGTACTTTCGTGAGGTTGAGAAGAGCGGTCAGACGAGCGTTCTTGCCTTTGAGCTCGTCATGTTCTTCGTGAGTCAAACCGACGGGAACAGCGAGGGCGCTGACGAGAACTTGACCCGCCAACTTGCTAAGTTCTTCGTCGGTCTTACCACCCATGCTTGTGACGACAGAATAATACTTTCCCCAAGCTGCGGCGTGATACAAAGCGTTGCCACTCATAAGGAAAATTTTGGTAAGTTTCTCATAATAGTTAGCCATCATAGCCGGGCGGGGTGCCTTTTTAGCCATTGTCAACAAGTTGTGAACGTCCTCGACAGACCGGAAGGCCTCTTGCCAAAGTTCGAGCTCCACAGAGGTATTTAATTGTGCAAAACGGGTGTCAAGATGATGTTGAAGGGTATCAGCATCGGAAAGGTTGATAGAATGAGGTTGATGTGAGTATTTAGCAACGTTGGAAAGATGGAGGCGGAGAGTCTCGCAAAGGCGGCGGAACTCAACTTTACGTTGGTGCTTCAAGCAGAACTTAAATGCTTGTTGGGCAATTTGCTATATCGGCAGTTAGCCGCATGACTCTATCTTGGTTTCAGTTTTGGTAAATACATGCCTGATAAATGGCCTCGAGACGAGCATTATTCTTCAGAGTCTCGAGAGAGGTCCGGTAGCTTTCCCAGAGGAACTTGAGCCATGGAGTAACGAGTGCACGATCGGTACGATCTTTGTTCTGGTCTCCGCTGACAGCGCCCAACAGAATACTTTCGGGCGTTTCGCTGGCCTCGAGATCGTCTACATCCACGGCGGACTGAACAGCAGCCTTTTCCTGCGCCTCGCGGACCTTTGCATCTGCAAGTTGAACGAAGCGGGTAATGACGGACTCAATGCTCTGTACGCTTGTATTTTGCGCAATATTCTTGTATTGCATAAGTCCTTCTTTGGCAGTGCGCCCTTTACGCATATCAACACAAAGCTCAACGAAGCGCATCATGATAGGTTCAAGCGACGTGAGAGGCGTTGAACGGAAGCGTTTTGAGGTGAACATTTCTGTAAGAGATTGGAGAGCGGCGTGAGTCTGGCCGACGGACACAAGTCCCTCGGCCTGCTTCAGCACCGTCTCTGGCTTGGAAAACGGGGCCATGATTTCTGTACAGCCATGATATTAGCGCATGAAATGAAGAGAAACTGTGGCGTACAAGAGAATTGGGACTTGCAAGTACGCAAGATTCGTCTCTTGTCGATTATCCGACTTCGGGTCGATGACAAGAAAAAATTCCGTTGGCTAAAGCCCGGCCCTAATGACTCAAATCACGTGGACCATTATTGTTCGCTTCCGAACGATGTCCGTCCTTTTCGACTTGAGCAGTTTTTTTGACAAGCCTCACAGAGGATTATGTAGAAGATCTATTGTCTATATGTCACCAAAGAGAATATTTGCGGCTAAGGGCCAATACCTATAAACTTTCTGCATTTATGTCAACCAATCTCAATTGTCATTTTCCCCACGTCCTCTGTTTCTCTTATAAGAGCACTATGTAGTATGAAGCGAATTCCCTCCGAATAGCCTTCACTGTTTAGAATTCGAACCGTAAAGAAGTATTGCATATCCTGCTTCGCTTCGGAGTCGTGGACATCACCCCAGAGAAACGTTAGTTGTGAACCTACTATGTACTACCCTGCGCTTCTTCCAACTGTACAAGCAATACATGACACAGCTGATTTCAGCACAGAGCTTTGAGGCACAAAGTCGCGAGAAATTCGAGAAGAGACTGACATGGTCAAACATGGGCTCGACAGCTCCCGCCATCCAATTACATATTTGATGGGGGTTTTATTCTGACAGGAACTACAATCTGCAATCAATATCAAGCAGACGGACGGACACGGATGTCCATGCCCGCTTCAAGTAACTTCGACACCAAAGGTGAACGCCCAACATCCTTCCACATCGTCGGAAACGCATCACGGCTCGCTTCAAGACGGAAACACTCCAATCGTCCTGAATCTGCCTCTGTCCCTGTCCCCATCCCTGCCTTCCCATCTGCACAAACCCATCTTGACTGAAGCATTCTCCCCAAAGTCTCCACATGGAACATACACGAACACCCCAACACCTCCAAATGCCACAACCAAGGGACCAACATCGTAGCCCTGTCCCGATCTTTCAACGTCATCCTCTCAAGCATGAAATCTCCAAACAACGAATGTATACTATCCTTTTGGTTATGTATCTTCAGCTCCCTTAGGCCGGGTGTAGCTTCGAGACACGACACTAGTGCCGTAGCGACGATGAAGCCGACCGAAATCTCCAGGGACTTCAACGTACACCCTGAGCGGAGGAGCAGCTGTATACATTGTTCTGTCGGAAACGCGCGATGTGTTCGTATGCAGAGTATCTCGAGCGCAGGGAGGGTGAGGTACTTCAGCGCAGTGACGTTTCCTTCTAGCGTCAGCGAGCGAAGATGGGCGTGACTAACAGCCGCATCAACAGTGGGGTACCCAAGCACCCAAGTGAGGGAACAAGCCTTGAGAGGTGCAATATCAAGTACATCGAGCACATCGGCGAGCTGCAATCGACTCCCTCGGAACCTCGTAGTCTGTCCCCACGGTAACGCAAGCATTGAATTGCGCGACGGCATATTGATAAGGCTGATATCAGTTAGTGCTGGTACGCCCGTGAGCGGGCGCGCAGGGTATAGAGAGCTTGTCGGCCAGGCATTGTGGAAGAGGAATGTGAGGCGTTTGAGGAGGGGCATTGTATGCGTTCTGGCGTGATCGAAGAACAAGACGTAGCATTCGGAGGGGAGGCCAAGGCAGAGTTCTTCCCAGTGAGAGGAGTGTGTTCGAATGGATTGCATTGCTGCTAGGGGGGCTAGGAAGCCTTCCGATGGTGAGGATGGGTGAGTTTCCACCAATTCTTCTTGTTGGACAGTGAAACATTGTAGTCGGATGCTGACGGGAAATCCGCCGGACCGTTCGAGCCATGAAGTAAGACCTATGATCTGGGCATTACTTCGTGAAGGGGCGTCGCTCAGACAGATGGCGATATGAGACCAAAGTTGAGGAGTAGTCCATGCAATGGTGCGAAGGTAGCGAGAGATAGAGCCTAAGAGGAGGATTTCACGAATGCCGTTACCTTTGGGCCCTGGGAGAGGATCGAAAGGGCTGCACATGTGGTTATCGAGGTCATGTTCACCGTCTAAGAAGTTGGAGGATAGGTTCAAAAGTTGTTTATACGAGATGAAAATGAGCGAGATAAGCTCAGGCGGTAGAGTAAGGAAAAATCGAGGTCGTCGTTCGGATGACATTGACACTGAGTATAATGGGCAGATGAGCTTTCTAAGGAGATTGCTATCTTACTCGTTAACCACAGGAGCTCGTTGGATGCGAGCTTATGATTATTTCTAATGGGTTCGAACTTGCCTCTCTGGTTGTCGTTGAAAAAACGATTAGCAGGACCAAGCTATTCAAGTCCAGTGCCTAAGTAGCGCGTGGCTGGCTCAGGTTTTGTCGAAGGAGGGCGATCGGAGGAGTTAATCCAAATGGTATATAGCAGCCCATCTAAAAGCTCTCGATTCTGGCCTCGGAATCTGATGCCTGGATCGCATGCGCTGACAGCCAGTGGGACCTAGATGAACCATGACAGCCTGTCGCGAGCCGTATCATCAATCAGCAGACAGATGAACATAATTTTTCCTGAAGTTTGTACTTAGATACTTAGAAGAAGCATGAAACAAGCCGAGGTAGGACCGCGTAACCGCGGCCCGTTGTTCAACGTTCAACGTTCAGCTTCAGAACCAAGACGCTGCCCTTGTCACTCTTTGTTTGCCTGTGACCACGATATACAACAATAATTATGTAGGTCCAAGGACGCGTCA
>JAGGAX010000053.1:0-11858 GCA_017657335.1 Termitomyces titanicus | reverse complement strand
CCATGACAGCCTGTCGCGAGCCGTATCATCAATCAGCAGACAGATGAACATAATTTTTCCTGAAGTTTGTACTTAGAGACTTAGAAGAAGCATGAAACAAGCCGAGGTAGGACCGCGTAACCGCGGCCCGTTGTTCAACGTTCAACGACGCTGCCCTTGTCACTCTTTGTTTGCCTGTGACCACGATATACAACAATAATTATGTAGGTCCAAGGACGCGTCACGGCACCGAAGTCTTTTGTATTCTGATCACCATGTCCAACGATGACAATAACAATACGACCGGCGGAGGACGTTCTCTAGGAGGTGCTGCCTCTGAACCTTTGCCTGAGTCATGGGCTAGACCTACCCAGGCACCTCGGGTGGGTCGTATAGGCGATTGGTCGGGGTACGTCGATAGATCATCGTAAGCTTGGGACGTGAAAACTTAATTTCTGTACGATCAATTAGCAACGCAGGTAACAGTAGTCGTAGCGGCTCGCGATTCGGAACGATCGGTGGGCTAAACTCCCAGCCCAGAGGTGGCCTGCCTAGCTTTGTGCCCGGGGGTTTTGGTGGCCACTCTGGAGGCGGAGATGACGACGACTCTGATGAAGATGAGCCTGGTAAGGGAGAATCATGGTTCGCAGGCGGTGAACGCAGGTCAGCACAATAATGGTGATAGAAATCAACTGTAACTAAACTTCGCCACAAAAGCGGTCTCTCAATCCAGAACCCACATCAGCCGTCCCGAATTCCAGGAGGCGAGGTAGTTCGCGATCTGCTTCGCCGTGCTGCAGAGTATGTTTTCCAGAAAAGTTTCAATTTACGATGTTGCTTATATTCTGTGGTCAGAGCTGGTCCCCCAACGGAGTCTTCCCGTTCAGGACCCTTCCAAGGCGGCGGCCATAAACTTGGAAGTGATGAAGTAGAAAGCGCTTATATTCCAGATCCCAACGCGATACCTGGTTCGTACAGGCATCAGGATCTGCTTTGTTAGATTAATGCCTAGCTAATAGAAGACGAGACCCCTGCCATCCGTCACTTGACATTTTGGAGCAATGGTTTCACTATAGAAGACGGCCCGTTAATGCAATACGACAACCCTGAACACCGGGCGCTCCTTGACCAACTGCGCTCTGGGTACGGCTTCTTTTTTACGTCACAATCGCCTTCTAACACCCGTCCAGCCAAGCTCCACCCCAAATCCTCAACCTTCACGTGAACCAGCCTGTCGACGTCCGCATTATCCAGAGATCACACGAGGAATATGTCCCGCCTCAGGGAACTCGAGCCTTCTCTGGCTCTGGCAATCGTCTCGGTGCACCAGTGCCGGAAATTTCGGGTGCAGGATCTTTGAGTGGCTCCACTTCAATGCCCGGTCAGTTCCCGACTTCTCAACTGCCTGCAGCCACGGCAGCAGACCGGGGAAGTATAGCTACGCGGTTTGAAGTCGACCAGACATTGCCCACGACTAGTGTGCAGATTCGCTTGGCGGATGGGACGAGGTACTTTATTTAGTCGATTTGAGTACTGCAATTTTCTTGACGGATTTTTAGGATCGTATGCCGCATGAACTTGACACACAAAGTCAATGACTTGCGAAACTTCATCAATGCGTATGTCGTTTTCGGTAGCTTTGATAACCCCAACTCATGAATTCCCGTTCCAGTGCGCGCCCCGAAAATATGACACGCCCCTATACGATCGGCACGACGTTCCCAAATCGCACTTTGGTTGATCTAGATGCCACGATTGAGGCTGCGGGTCTCGCTGGCAGTGTTGTCGTGCAGCGATGGGTCTAGTTGGTGTGTGCGTCTTGATAATGTAAGTAAAACAATGGTGTACGAGTATCTTGGTAGATTGTTGGTTTCGCAAATCATTTGATCATACATACACGTCCCCCAGGTATAGCAACCATGCCACTGAATGGCCCATGGCTGCCACAATTGTCCTTCTTTCCCAAATATTATGCCAGTTTTGCTCTGTATAGACTTAGAAGATATAATAAGTGTGATAAATGTCTGCCTCTGGTGGTTGTGGCGTCTCAGGTATACCAAATATACTATTGATTGGCCCATCGACCACCATAATTTCCCTTTGCTGTAGTCTGCTTGATTCTTCAATTTATGGATTCTTTTCACGATACTCCTCCTTGGTCCTGTCAAACGTTGATTATCCCCAGGAACAAACCAGAGCATATATGGTCTCAGTTGGATTCAGTTTCAACGATCGGTAGAAGTAAGTACTCCCAACTCATTCTTCTACCCTAATTATTCCTATCCGTCACACCTCTTGTCTTGTATCGCATATTATTTTCCTTCTCTGTCACAGCGTAAGGCACTGTTATGAGAGTGGAGGGTAGTACTTAATGGCCAACAATATGCGCTGCGTCTTGCGGTCTCCGCCAAGAGTCTGATGTGTTCGGTGTTACAAGGTCAACGAATGTGCGCATAACCCCAGCGTCTCTAGTAGTATTGATGCATATACATAGCCATCCCAATCCCATCAAATGCATACTTGTGTCAAGAACCGATCACGGTTCCCATCAAGGGGGTCTCAACTTTTGGCGACACCATACTTATATTTGACCGTCGTCGCCGTGATGGATCTTTCTCGAGTTGATCTCCCCCCCGTCCTAACCACCCCTCCTCACAAGAAGTCCTGCTGTGCGGGTTCTTCAGACTGGTCCATCGCTGGCGATTATCTTGACCTTTTTGGATATTGTTAAGTTCATTTAAAGCGACACGATGACGCGGAATTCGGGCTCGAGTGAGTGTGTCTTGTACTCAGGATCGTGACGAGATGCTGGAATGATTGAGCGCGTACATGTTTAGATCTTCGAGTTGTAGGTGGAGCTGTTGTATTGGTCTGGGGCATAGGCGCCATTCCGGGAGTTGCGGCTGATCAGGTTTGTTATACTACATTGTGAGTGCTAAGTAATGGAGAGGGTGTAGAGCGTATGTTTGCTCACCATACGAGATAACTAGTCACGGATTTTGGGAATGCACACAACGCTTGCCTCTTAGTGCTCGAATTGCCATTATCATAGGCGGGTCTATCCGTATGTCATTCACACTGGACCAGAACTTTCGCTGAACTCTTGAATCTAGTGGTATCAATCTTTGTATCATTGATATGTTGTGCTTGTGTACGCCGACGGAGAATTCAGGAAAAGGATCGACAAGACGCCATCGCTGCTGTCTACCAAATCGAGCCTTCGCAAATCCAAGGGCCTCCAACGACATACGTGACGAGTTTCGATCCCCGCTCACCAGCAGGCTACCCGCTCCCTCCCTCGGCCTACATCCCAAACACTACGGACTCACCCGGCCCGCCCACCTCGTTCCCCGAGACCCCAGCAGGATACGCGCACACTCCCGGCGCAGACTCTTCCGATCCGCGTGCATACAACCTCTCTGGTCGGTCTACCGGAGCAGTGTCTGGTAGGCGCGTCCACTTCCCGCCAACGCCAGAGACGCGCTACCAAGGCAAGTTCAGCACCAACAAAGCCCCGCAAACTGCGCCTGCGAACCCCGCATTCGGCGGCCCCGGCGCGTATCCGTTCCCCGGGTACTCACCCGTGAGTTCGACATTCGGTTCGGCGGCTGTCCCATTGATCGCAGCCTCCACTAGAAACCGGGATCGACACAGCCATACACCGCTTATTCGACCAGGTTCCCGCGACAGCTTTATACTGCGCAACCTGTCGAAAGAGACAGTCAACCGGACGTGAAGGTTCGAGATATTGTCTGAAGAGTGGCACAAGGCTGGGAAGGAAATGAATCTAGTCCTACCTCCTGCGTCGTCTACTAATCACAATGATCGTTCTTTTGTGAGAATAGTTGTTCTGCTTTAGCAACAATGCCAAAATCTGCCCGAAATAATCAGTCTGACCAGCAAGTTATCGTTCTCAAGGGTTTATCGTTCTCAAGGGTATCCATCACGCACCGGCTTGACATGCACAGTTAAGTTTGAGTCTGCGGAACGTCAAACCCTCGGGCTTACAGCAATGCCGCGATTTCAATGGGTATTTCAAGGAGCCAGCATATCGAGCTAGTAACACACGCCCTCAGAATATCGATGACTAACCTATCTCTCATGAGCACTCTTTTCTCGACGTGCCTCTTGTTGTGTGGCGCTAGAGCTGTAGGATCCACAGCTCAAGTCATTTTTCCACCCGCTGCGCCTCCATATTCTTCTTCTTTTATGACACCTCAGCCTCCCAATATCACGACTGAGTTCAGGGCGAACTGGATGCAGGTACATACTAAAATCACTCGTGTCCCCTAAAATAAGAATCTAAAACTCACAAAACCCGTTTCTCAGCACAAATACGACGTCAATATCAACACCAACATCCAAAGCGGCTTCGTAAGCTGTCTCCGTTTCACGATATGGAGATATTGAATCCTTCTCTCGGCCTTACAGATGTACATGAGCCCAAGTCTTGGAAAAATTCGTTTTGACGGCGCAAACGACGGCGAATTTCAATCCAGCTTGTTTGATTTTAGAAATACAACAGCCAACGGGACCCTTGTTGCCAACACAATTCTTTCTTATACCGGGAGCCTTATTTCTCCGAAATGCTCTTCATTCTTGTTGGTCCCTTTATCTTTGGCCCTCACTGTATCTTGACCTTGAAATCTCCGCAGCGTGGCGCCCTTTATTCCGCTTGTATTCCCGGACATCCTAACGACTGCTGAAGCGGTATACATCGGCATTCAAAACGATGACATATATGGTGCAGTCAGTGCCTGGTTGTTTAATGTGAGAATATCATTTGCAGGAATGACAGACCGGAAGACTTACTAAAAGTACATTTTTGCGTATAGTACGGAAACGTGGTGGTAACGATGTTCCTCGACTCGAACAATACTTTTGTTAGATATGACTTTGCTGCACCTGGGCCTTTGCGCACCTTTGCTACGACACGGTTTTTCAATATCATACCTGGACCGATAAACGAAACGGTGTTTGAGACACTTTGTGCTTGATGCTCAAAGAGGGTCAGATAGGCAAAACTCATTTTGACTTACTATACCTCAGGCCATGTCCTTCAACCAACCTAATAGAAGAATGGGTAATGGTATTCATGACGAAAAGATGGAGGAACGTACTAAATTTTGTTCTTTCGCCGGTTGATTATCTGTTCTGCCTTCTCCCATACATCTTCCCCGCCGTCAGGGACAAAGCTCCAATCCTTCAACACATCATCGTAAAGGTGCACAACCACTAGCCCACCACACCTGCTTTCCTCTTCAAGTGATTCATTGGTACCGACGACTATGCGTGGATCCACTTTCCCCGCCGCCATTTTCTCCAGTGCGTTATTATCGCAGCAAAATTGTTTGAGAGAGAGCGTCGAGTTGCGTGTCGATAGAAGAACGATGCACATGCGAAGCCTGGACGGAGCATGTGGAAGTACCTCGTTCACGGTTTCGAGTGGAACAGACAGGCTCAAATCGAAAGAAAGGTGGGTAAGATGAGAGAGCTGCCCGAAACCTTTCCAAGACCAGCTTCCAAAGTGGTCAGATCCCTGATAGATATCCAGATGGGTTACGTTTTGCAGGACGGGGATGCCAAAATCTGGGTCGGGTACGCATAGGAAATCGTGAAGGATCATTGAGAGACGATGAAGTCGGAGAGTTCCGTTGGTCAATAGTTTTGCGAAAGACTCGAGGTCCTCATGCGCGGAATCGGGAGCGAGTTGAGATAGTTCGAGCCATGATGCCAGACTGGAGACACTTCGGCAGGCACTAAGAATTTTGACGGCGTCGCGTAGGTCGATACCATAGGCAAAACACAGAATTTTGACTTGTGTCGCAAAGAAATTGCGATTCTTTCTCGAATTTTCAAGTGTGTGTACGAAGGCTTCTGCTTGTGATGGGTATTCGAGTGTGACGTGCCTATACAAAATGGGATCGATCCTAAAGCAAAGTATGGTCTGGAACGCTAGCGTCACGACTGACTTGCTAAGAGAAACTTACCAAGCCTGCACTCTCCGACAGAGACCAGCGAGTCTTAAAGCCATTGACCTGTCATGGTAAGCCGAACACTCTAGAATGAGCCGTTCTACATCAAGTGGAAGTCGCGGAAAGGGTTTAGTCATGAGGCCTGACATCTCAAGCGAAATGCAGGAACCGAAGTTGAGTTGCAAAGCCCTTCCTGACTTTATACGCAGCGGAAATTACAATACATTACACCTCCGAGTCGTAGGCAACGCGTCAAGGGAGCAAGTCACGGTGACGGAAATCTGAAATCAGAAAGTAGGCCAGCACGTGATCGAGAATCGGCCCATCGACCCAC
This sequence comes from Termitomyces titanicus, assembly GCA_017657335.1. Classification (NCBI taxonomy): domain Eukaryota; kingdom Fungi; phylum Basidiomycota; class Agaricomycetes; order Agaricales; family Lyophyllaceae; genus Termitomyces; species Termitomyces titanicus. Next base: position 5,570 of record JAGGAX010000053.1, on the reverse strand, counting down.
TTTGGGACCTCTCGGGACCGGCTCCACTCCTCGTGCAGACGACCACCAATGTAGGATCGGCCTAACAATTACTTGACATCTTGTGCTGGGTATCAAAATCCAAGATGTGGGTCGGGATACAATGGATTCATAGCTCATTCACTATGCTCTAAAGTGGGTTGAGGTACAGACAGGCTCCTAGCAGCTATGTCTTTGACCACAAGTAAGCAAGCATCCATTCACGAAACGCGTACTTCGAGTTCCTGCTTCCGAAGCTTCAGTGTAGACATTGTCGAGTACACGCTGCAGGTGAAGCAAATGCAATGTAGCAGATCGACGGAAAGTATAAGTCCCCCATCTGGTCACTTTGCTATCTATGCACTCTTCACGCTCATGCTTCGAGTGAAGGATCCTCTGGGAATGCCTGGGCAATCATGACATTCTATCAACCCTTAACTTATCCGACGCTCTGACGATTGAGATGGTCTCTACTGTGTTCTGGGAGAATTCATTGTCCCTGTAGTACGTCTCCCGACTCGCAAAGCACTACAATTCTATGGTGTTTGCTCAGGCCATCACACTGCGTCCATCCTTCCGTATTCCATACATTTGAACAATGGTAAATGAGTCTTGGTGGAGATCAGGTGCATGTACCACAAACGATAAAAGCTTGAATTACATGCTACTAATGGCTTATGCCATTATGCTATGTCTACACTAACACCATTGGTGCCCTCTGATCCTCCTGGGCATCCATCTGTGTTCTGTTACTCAGTGTCCTTCTCCTCCTCTTCTTTCTGCCTCAGCCTCTGCCTCTGCCTTTGTCTCTGCCTCTGCCCCATTTCCCTCTCTCTGTTCTCCAAGATCCAGCTGGTTCGTTTCAAACAGAGCATTCTTCTCAAACACCTCCACCTCCGCCTTTCTCAGCTCTTCCAGACGCAACTCAGTTTCCCGAACAAGCGCACTCTCCACCGTCTTGGTCCATCCAGCCACACCCAAACTCTCCTGACTCTCCTTCATCCCCAGCCCCACCTCCTCCAGCCGACTCGCCATAGGTGTATACACGCCCTTAAGCAAAGGTGTTGCAGTGCCCCTCAACGCAATCTTCCCGTCCACTACCAAAAGCGCCGCAACCGCCGAAGACACACCGACCATCCGCTCCATCGCGGACGTCCGCTCCGTCCCGTACGTGATTAAAGAGGACCGATATACGTATTCTCTGTACGTTCTAGGGTTCTCCGTGATGACTTCGTGTGACAGAACGACCATGTCCCGTTCGTGGGGTTTGTATGTGAGGTAGTGTGCGAGGTAGTAGGTGAAGATTTCGATAGGAGTCATTGGGTCGGAGGGGAGGAGAGGCGGGATGGGGTCGGTATGGATTTTGAAGGGGTTTGGGACGAGATCGAGCCACTCAAGGGCGGCTTGGAGCTCTGGAATGTTCTCGGCGGGGATGAGGCGGGAAATTGCATCAGGGAGGATAGTACGGTTTGGGTCTTCGATGTTCAGTTGTTGGGCAATGCAGAGCCGGACGAAGGAGTACCAGTTGGGGAGGTATATTTTTTCCTTCATGTTTAGAAAACCAAGGAGTCGGAAGGATTCCATTAAACTTGAGAAGCCAGGATATCTGGTATGTGTTTTCAGCCGTCTGTCGTGCAAGCGGGGAGCAGTGAAGGAGAAGCGCTGACCTGAGAGTACCACGTACAAATGTTCGGATGGGTTGCTCCATATAAGTCCACATATCACGGATACTATGTTGGACAAGACCCTCCAACTTGAATTCACCAGTAATCGGAACATCGGCGAACACATTCTTGTACAATTGGCCCTCCGGAACATTGTGTTGCTGTTCCCAATCACGAAGCCTCAGCAAAATCATCTGATTTATAACAGAAGAACGACCTACAGTGCCTTTCAACATAAATCGAGAGTTATTGACCATCCCAGTTCTCAGGACGTCGCTCGGCTTCGAACTGAACTTGTATCTGAACGGCGTATGGGCGACATCGGGTGCAGGGAGACCCCCGCAAAATGAAATGAAGGATTTGATGGTTTGTCCTTCGGCTTGGATTCTGGAGATCGTATCGAGAGCGAAAAGGTGGTCGATCCCGTAATTTAGCCCGATATTGCTCAGCAAGATGACATCTGCATCCACAGCACTGTGTGAAATCTTTTCAGTACGTAGCCTAGGTGCAAGACGCGAACATACTGATCGTGTAGGGCCTCCATTCTTGCTTTCGATACATGGGAAGCCGTGACGAAGTGTTTTCGGTATTTGAGACACTTGAGCGCGACGTGGTGGTATAAATGGGCAGGAAGGAGACTTTGATGTATGTTAGTGGCGGCACATTTGGGATGTAGAACACCCGCTCACCTAATCACAACATCCGCCTCCTCGACCAACGCCCCCACATCCCGCTGGTTATCAACGTCAATCACCCTATACCCAACATTCACAAACTCCTTCTCCAATTTCACAAGTTCAGCGAGCGAGTTTCCCGCTATTTTTCAATGTATGTATATTAATATGGCTCCCATTGAATCTTTCGCGAGGAACTCACCAACAAGAAGCGTCACATCCTCCCTCTTCGTAATCTCCTCCACTGCCGGACGCACACCCGCCCCGCTTCCAAGTAACAAGATCCTCTTCCTCTTCTCCACCTTCCTCATCACCCGCACCCCTCGTTCAAGGATAGGTATTGTAGGATCCTTACAAACCCGACCCTCCTCACATCCACTTCGAACTGAGCCTGATTCCGTACTATTCCGAGCAAGAACCTCATCAAATTCAGACCTCTTCCAAAACTCCCGTACACCATCCATCAACCACGTAAATTTCCCAACCAACCCACCCTCCCTCGCAATCGTCGCGCGCTCAAGCGCAAGCACATATCCGTCCTCCGCTTTGTGGCCCTCACCCTCCCTTTCTTCCGAGCTCGAGCTCGCAACGTCCCCTTTTTGATACCACCTCACAAGACTCCGCACATACGGCACCACCTCCCTCGAGAAATGCACCGACGCATCAAGCGGCAACGACGCGGGGAGTGTATTCACCGACATAATCTGTACCTGTGGCAGCGGGTCGTCGCCAGAGGGAAGGAGCGGTGGGGAGATCTTGTAGAACGGGTCAGAGAGCGTCGTGGTGCGCGTGAGGAACTCGAGGTCGCCCTGGGTTCGTGTGCGTCCATAAGTAAGTAGCGGGGGAAGGGGAGAGGGGTAGGGCAAAGACACACCTCGATATCACAGCTTAGATCTCCAACATTCGTGAACCTGAACTGGTGCCCGGGGAGTGCGCGCGCGCGCGCGTGGTAAAGCGCAATCGAGAGCTGGGGTTTCGTCATCAGTCGGGGGAAGGTAAAGTACCGGTTCGTGCTTTTGACCGTACTTTGGTGCGGTATCTGTGTTTCGTTGGTGAGCAAACGTCAACCTAAACCTAGGTCCTAAAGTAAATCCAACCTGGGGCACCGCATAGTCGTTTGTGCTGTTCAGGTATAGGGTTAGGTATGGTGCGATCTGGATGTTGATTTATTTATTATTCATTTGTCGATTGAGTAAGACCGACCGTTTCGCAGAATGTGGAGCGGTATAATTCCGGGCGCGCGTAGTAATCTTCACGAGAGTAGGATTGGGCGTAGAATCGGGTGAGGTAGTCTTGCGGTTGCACGTGGACGAGGTAAATCTGGGTATGTGAGCAGGGTTTTTAGTGTGAATGATTAAAGGAGGACGGACCTTGTCCAATGGGGTGTCTGGATTTGTACGAGTCCAATGAGTTTTTTGACCAAATGAATGAGGGTGGGTCGCACGTACGGGGATTCGTAACCAATGCATGCAGATCCGTGACTTTTACCTTTTCAACTGGGAGTTCTTGGAGGATGTCCAGACATCCTTCTGCGACGTTCCCGGTTCTATCTATTATAAATCACGAAAGTCAATGTAGGAGTGAATGCATGAAGCCTACCCCGTCAAGCCGATGACGAACGGGCCGAGGGCGGGCGGGATTCCGCCCTGTTTGATTCGTTCGCCGACTGCTCTTAGTGCGTCGCGAATGCTTTGGAGCGTGGGGTGGGTGTGCGGTCGGGGTGTGGACTGTTTGAGCGAGGTTAGTGGATATTAGGAAAAGAAGACAGGGCCCACGAGGAAGGGAGTAGCGATCCCGTTTTCTAAGTGTGACTGGGCCATTGAGGAGAGGGATTCGAGGGTGCCGGCGACTGGTTCAGCGCAGTCAGAAGAAACCCGTAAGGTACGAAAATGCTCATACCTCCTTTGAACCAACCGAACCCGACAGTCCGCACTCCGCTCTCGTCTGTCAACAGCTCGTAGTCAATCAGCCGGGGGCGTAGCGCAGAGTCAGATGTGTCCTCCCGAGCGATGTACTTTGCGAGCAGCGGGGTGTTATACGGCTGTCCCTTGGTAGTGTGCGAAAACATGAGGTGCGTTCGGGGGATTTTATGGTGGGGCTTCTGGTGCCAGTGTGAGCCAGAGGGTGGGGCGATGCCATCGATGAGAACTTCGTCCAGTGGCGTTTCTTTGATTCCGATTATAATGTGCGCGTTAGAGAGGTTAGATGCGAGTTTGGCGCCGACCTGGGGTTAGTTGTGGTGAATTGCAATTGGGCAAAGAGAAGAGGATGAGGTACGGCAGTATATTCCTCGTCTCGAAAGATGCGTCGGTCGCAGTGTTCGATCTCGACGTTGACACCGCTTTCGACGAGTTCTTTGACATCCTTCGGGCTCAATGGGGTCCGTCGTTCCCATATTCTTTGCGGGTCCTCACGACTACAGCACACCCATTAGCTGCCGGCGTCCCGAAAAAGGAAAAAGAAAAAAACACTCACCGAATGCCTACAGTCACCGGTGTATGTGTAGTCAGCAACCGTGCATGTGCAGGCGCAAATGTCCCATCAAGGACGCGATAGAGGCATAGAAGGGAGCGGCGGAGTAGCATTCAACATGTAAGAGGCGTCGAGATTCGCCCGAGGGATGGGGAAAGGATTCGGCGTCCCGGAGTGCTTGCAGGTTCAGGGAGTGGGGTCTGCAGGTCACGAGAGACGACAAGAAAGGCTACGCGTTGATTGGATTGATTTGGTCCCTGCACAGTTTGACCGAACTCTTCCATCAACTTGCCATCACCTTTTCCTCGAATACCCTTAGATGTTTGAGTCCAATTCAAGATCAATCTAGCGAAAAATCGACGACCTGTTCTCATACACTTTATGAGGCCCCGGGAAACTCCTGCTAAAGCTTGTCCGGAGATTTCCCTTGGGACTGGCCTCAAATCCGCAATAACGGACAACATATATCCCCAAAGGGAAATTCTCATGTTTTTTTTACTTTATTTTATTTATGTTATTTTCATTTTCATTTTTTCGTCCTTCCTACGCTAAGCCACGTAGGTACATAGTATATATTATAGCCTCATTTAAATGCCAGAATTTTGTCGTCAAATTCATCAAAAATTCTGTCCCAGTGGTCAACCACTGGTCGCCCACTCGCCCTCAAATCCGCAATATTACGGACCAAGATTCCCTTCCAAAGGCCTCAAATCCGCAATGTTAGGACTGAGATTTGGCCAAATTTTCTCCTCAAATCCGCTAT
>JAGGAX010000052.1:0-38649 GCA_017657335.1 Termitomyces titanicus | reverse complement strand
ATAATATATCTTTACTTTGTTTACTTATGCCCGGAAATGTTGCTACTAGTACTTCGGCATATTTGGTTGTATTTTCTGGTGACCTATTTTGAGAACGAGACACCTGCTTGTAATTTGTTCGATCTCAAAATGTCCATGATTACACCTTCTGGCCGCGGAAAAGGGCCTTTGAAGGGTGGCGCGAAGAAGGACGAAAATAACCGGATATATGCTTATCCACTGCCATTACTATTCGTCGAACCTCCACCAAGCCGACTACGATCAGTCTTGGGTCTCCTCGGTCTCTCTCTAACTGAAGTTATAAATCCACATTCCGAAGGATTTTTTGACTCGACAACTCGCTCAGTCTGGATCACAAATGCAAGAGACACGATGTTGCTGTGGCGGAGAGGTTTCTTTGGGAAGGGGGATTTGTCGCGAAGTGAACCTAGTTGGCTAGCTCGACAGATTAACATCAGAAAGGCGGGCGGAAAACGTGTGTTATCAACCTATCCAGGGATGCCTGTCTGTCTTTAATTATGGTGCGCAGAAATGACATCTGAAGAGGTGACTGCAAAACGTCGGGCTGAGCGACGACAATTTAAACTTGATCGTGCAGCAGCTATAGCAGCAGTGGCTGCCGAAGCAGAGGCAATTTTCGAGGCGGAAGGACGTGTTATCAAACCTGCACTTTCTGGACCCGGAATTCCATCTGCTGCAACATGGCGACCATCCCCGCTTTCCACTGACACACCAGCCACACCCTCGCCCGAAGAGGATCTAGAACCTGCAGAACTGGAGCCGCTGGTAGACGTTGAACATCTTCAACTCACTCTACAAGAGGCATTCTTTTTGGCCTGGGGTCTCGATTGCCTCACAGTATTGGATCCGCATACCGTACGTCGGTTGAGTTGCTCTACGACTTCCTTCCTCAAATATATCATTTTAGAACGAAGCAATGACCCTAAAACAGCTGTGGACGGCATGCCAAATCGCCCACCTACCGCCGTCAATATCCCTAAATCCAATGCCATTACTACAGTTCGATAATCCGTTCCTCATAAATTATGTTATCTATCACCACTATCGTTCTCTTGGCTGGGTTGTGAAAGGTGGAATCAAGTTTTGCGTCGATTACCTTCTGTACAAACGTGGTCCCGTTTTCACTCACGCCGAGTATGTCGCCTTCTACATCTCTGCTTCATTTACATCTGACCTTAGTGAATAGATTTGCAATGGTCGTGTGCCCTGTGTATGAAGATGTTGAAGACCAAATGGTCTCTTCCCTTGAAATACAAAACGCGACTCCATTCGCATGGTCTTGGCTTAGTACGATCAATCGAGTTAATTCTCAAGTGCAAAAGGTGTGCTCTAGTTATTCTTATTGTACCCACATCACTCATCGTCGCACTTCCTACAGACCCTTATCTTGGTCTACGTGACAATTCCGGCGCGGTCCCGCCTCCCATCTAGTGTCCTAGATTCTCCAGCCTGCTTAGAATACTATTCAGTGCGGGAAGTGACGCTCAGAAGGTTCATCCCTGCACGGATGCGAGACTAAAACTGTTGTTGAGTGGATAGCTTTATATTGTGGCAGATCCTGTATCCTTATAGTACAAACAAACTTCTATACTGTACGCCACACTGCCTGCCCCAACCCAGAATCATACCGCCCTGAACCAATAAATTCTTGAGGATTGCCTGCGAAACACAAGAAACACAAATCGTCTGGCTTGAAATGTAGAAAAAGATACATTTGCAGGCAACCTGCAACGATATTAGCTGACGGTAAGTCGATCTAGAATGCGGAGCGGGTAATCTTGATCCTGATAATAGACGCAAAGCGTACTGAAGCGAGAGAGGCGAAAACGAACAAGGGAATTTGAAGGAAAGTAGAAACCGTGTCGAACAATGAACAGTCAAATCTATTATATTGCTCCCTTGATGGTAACCTTGCGGTATTTCTCTTCAAATATTCGAGTAAGCTGAGGGAAGGCCGGTTTGCAATCCAGAGTCTTCTTGTTATCAGGTTCCATGGGGTAGGTAAAGAAATTTGCTGAGTGATCCACCAAAAATTGGCGCGCTGCGTCGAGCGAGTCGAACGCGAGCTCGTCGGTAATGAACTGCAGTGAGATTGTCTTATAGCTGATAGAAATTCGATCAATCAATGGTAAGGAGGTAATTGAGACAAAACGCACGCTTTGGCTATCACCATAAGCGCTCTTATTCGCTCTCGGTCGATAAAGTGATCCATAATATATGCCCCCATGTTAGGGGCTGTCAGATATAAGTCGAACAAAGAATGGTAATTTCCCATCGCTTGGGCTCGCTGCACCGCAAGGGCATGGCGGACAGCCGGATCTGCTTTCTGTCTAGGGGTTAGCTGACCTACAAAAAGATTCAATTCTAAAGGAGGCGAATCAGACTTATCCCAGTATCACAAGTAAATCTCGTACCACTCCGGTTCCGTCCATGCAAAAGCATCAGAATACGATATGCCGTGAACTCTTCTACTTTGCCCTGGATCCCAAGCTCGTACAGCGTCTTGAGGGTTGCTTGACATTGATTATATTCGACCATGTCACCCTACGATAAATGATCAACGTCGAAATGATGTACGTGAGATAAGAGATAACGCACGCTCTCGAGAGCCATACGAGCATGTATTTCGTAGACTTGCACAGTGAAATCATTCTTGATGCGCTGCACCTAGGTGATACGACGCCAATGACAGGGTATACAGCCTATGAAAGATGATGACGCACAGTGAGGTCTTGTCGCAAACTCTTAAATTGACTACATATCCAGTTGTAGCTGCACTTCTCCCGCCAACGTTTCTTCAGTTCCAAAAGAGTCTTTTGTAGAATAGCGTACGGCCGTATTTGCTCTGGTTTTGGTTCCTATTGGCGAACACATATCGTCAAGTGTGAACAGCCAGAGAGAGGGTAAATTCTCACTGTAGTCAATCGCAGGTAATCTTTGAAGATCTCTTGCGAGGTTCCAACGATAGTAAAATGATCCCAATCGATTACATTCTGAGGAGCAAATCTACTCAGTCACAAAGATGATACAAACGAGATAACGCACTGGGTCAGCCTCGGGATCATCCAAACTGCCTCCAAAAGGTGAACCACTACGTGATAATGACATATCCCTAAAAAGATGTGCCGTATTGTGATTGACCTTGAGAGAGCTCTGCACGTTGTTCCGCAAATGTTTCGTCCGCTCAAGCTCATGCTCTCGTTGAAATCGCTGCGCTCGAAGATTGAGAGCAGCCTGGTCATTTGGATCAAAAGTTGAAGAAGCGTTTGCGTTTTTAAGTGAGTTCTTTTTGGCCTTCTTGCTCGACATTGGCGGTTCATTTCTGTAAAAAAAGATTGAGTGAAACTCCAAGAAACAGTAGAATTAATCTACGTTTTGCGCTTGAGGGTGTTGTTGAGAACAAGAGGAGGTTTGGGCAACAGACTGATAGCAAGTGAGCAGGATTTGATCGCTTAGAGACGAAATGAAAAATTCTTAACCTCGTGAGTTGTACTCCATCCCAATCGGTCGTCCAAAGGGTATGAAGAGCGAAAGCGTCAGCAATTACCTGTCTGAGTTCCGCTTGAGCTTCCATCCTATTGCTATCAGTCATTTGACCAAGGCATTTTGCGACCCAGTCCCTGAGATTAAACAGTCAGCCAACGTTGTCCGAGGTTTGGAATGTCTGTCTACTTCAATTTCGGTGGCCACGAGTCGGAAGACATGGTATTATATGAGGTTAGATGTGCAGAAGAGCGTTGAGAAAGTCGGGGTATAGAATCGAATTGAAGTGTTTGCTACTGGGAGGTTATAACATGTGGCCAAACAATACAAAACAAAACGATTCAGATTCATTGATCGATTCGTCTCACAGGGCAGTCTTTCAAAATTTCAAGATTTACAGTCAAGGGATTTCCAAACATGACCTTCGCTTTATTTTATTTTATTTTTGGTGGTGTGTTGACAACAGATGCCCATTTCCCCATCTCCCAGTTATTTCTGGGCGGAACTTTGTCCGGAGACCGCCTTCTGTCCACATGCAGGTAAACCTGCGACGAGAGGGATTGGACCTCCACGTTACCAGGGTAGGAATGCATTTACGCACGCCCCAATTGGGGCAGTGTGGGACTCAATGACGATTTAACATGACCTTCGCTTTAGATTATAATTGCATGTATTATTATTATTAATAATTGCGTCTGCGGTAAACTGGTTGTTCCTGAATGGGACCGCGCCAGTATGGTATACTCCTCCTCCTCCAAATCTGTCTCTTTCTTGTACGTTCAAGATTAAGACGTTGCCCCCTTGCTTACTCTTGTGGAGACAAAGTCGCTTTGTCATAGAATTTCGCCTCGATGACTTACCGTAAGAGCCTGAAAGATCTGACAGCACATACCAGAAGGACAATCCATGACTACAACTCTAATAAGTATTGCGGCAGATTTAACAGCTTCTAGTGAGTTTTGTCTACGGGAGGGTTGTATTCTGAGGGTATTTTTCAGTATAAGCAAACGAAAGGAACAAAAATACTGACGAATCTTCCTGTTCTTGATAACGGTCCACTTGAAGCGTTTGACGTAGAGACTGATCAACGTGAGCGCGGAGAAGATGATGACGGCCTTAATACCATATTTCTTCCTCTCGTCGTGCTCAGGTTCTGCAGCCCAGCTAAGGAAAGTGACAACATCCTTCGCCATCTGTGATGTCGTGGCAGGGGTACCTAAAATTGACTATGGTGTCAACGATCGAAGTCTTCCACGCGACACAAGATCATACCATCTTCATACTCGACAAGGCCATCAAAGAGAACACGCGCCATGGAAATAGCACCACCGGGGAAGTAAGGGTTGTAGTTCATACCCTCACGAATTTCAACGCCAGCGGGAGGGTCGATGTAACCGGTCAAAAGGGAGAAGATATAGTCCTGAGATGACAGCTAAAGATTTATAGCCTGAAGGAATATTTGGGAAACTCACGGCACCACCATGACGGGCCTTGACGATCAAACTCAAGTCGGGAGGGAGTGCACCAGCATTGCCAGCACGGGCAGCCTCCTCGTTGGGATATGGGGCAGGCAGATAGTCCGCAAGCTTTCCAGGACGTTGGAACATTTCACCTTCCGCGTTAGGGCCGTCAGTATACTCGAACTCCTCGGCCATGACTTTCACTTCATCAACGGTGTGGGAGACACCAACCAAGTTGCGCCAAGCAATACGGTTGAGGGAGTGGCATGCGGCGCAGACTTCACGATAGACTTGGTATCCACGTCGGATGCTGTTGACTCGTTAAACATGTTCCAGACCCCCAGAATTAGACAAACCTGGCATGGTCGAAAGTGTCGAAGGGTCCCTTGTGCGACCAGGGGTATTCAGCGGGATGAAGACCTTCATCGCTGAGATGTCCCGCGTGTACTTCGCCCAGGAAGGGTAGAGAGCCATAGAGGTGAGTGTACCATGCTATTGTGCCTGCAGTGAACAATCCAACGGAGGCGAGGGTGGCGCGAGAGTTAAGGACAGCCTGCAAAAATTGTCAAAGACATGGCTTAAGGAGCTTACGGCACAAACCAGACCTCAAATCCAGCAGAGGTAGAATGAGTCGAAGCAAAGCGGACCTAATAGTGATGTTAGAATAGGTGAATTTTGACGAGGAAAGATAGACTGACAGGTGCGGAACGCGCTGTATAAAATAGAGTCGTGGAACGCGATGCTCCAACGTTAGCCGCCCTCTTCAAGGCTCCCGCAGACAGCCTCGACAGCATTTTAGGTTGCAGGTTTTTCGGGAGGAAGGAATGATTTCGTGCAGGTCACGCGTGACCATCTCAACGGGGTGAACCGGAGACTCCGCATAGCCAATCACAGTACTCACATTCTCCGATCTAATTCATTGGAATGAATGTACATATCTGGCTTGCTCAATTGTATATATATACAATGCGTCAAATACGATACAAAAAGTATTTGCTAGAAATACGTAGAATAACCGTTAAGAAAAGTGTCCCAAGGATGTCATGTAATTGCTGCAGAGTTCAGAACAAGCACTCGCAGAGTTCTGTTAGATATTTCAACGGTCGTCAACGTGAAGAGAGCAAAGTCGCGAACCCTCTGCACAGCAGCATAAACACATGCCGGCCAAGCAGGCCATACAACCAGAGTTACCTCCTCTCTCGGGCTGTTGTTGGCTTTAACATGGATGAGTTGCTAATTCACGAATGGTCATGTTGCCACTCACACATAAACAGTTTGAGGGCCAGGATTGGGTTGGTATCCTTGTTGGGGGTATCCCGGCTGCTGAGGGTATCCTTGTTGGTACGAAGCTTGAGGTTGCTGGGATAAAAAAAGGGGTCGTCAAACAGGAGGCAGACTAGTTATGGTAAATAAGGACATACCTGTGGGTAATATCCGCCCTGACCCGGGGGAGGACCTAATACAATCAGAAACAATGGCGATTAGAATTCTGAGAGGGGTTGGAGATACAGAAAAGCGTCGGTCTGTAGCGACAGAGACGCTACATTCGGCATAGACAAAAGATGGCAGTTCTACGTTGAACCGCAGCGTCCAACCAACATTTCTGCCAGAACGTTCTTGCCTTATGAACGCGAAAAGACTCGACTCCGTGACCTGGAAAGTTAGCTCACCCTGTGGTGGATAATAGCCTTGGCCTGGAGGTGGCCCTTGTGGGGGAGCGTAATTCTGCTTGCCTCCGTAGTAGTCGTTAGCACTCATGGTCACACGGAATGGAGAGTGGAACGGATGTGAGGGAACAAGCCTGTTCTTATTTGCGCGCATTTATCTCGGAAGTTCAACCCATTTTGGCAAAGGAAAAAACTCACATGAGGCGTGAGGGATTTAGTTGTTGATGTCTGCAGGCAATATCAACCTGTGTTAGCTAGGGAACCATGGACGATCTTACAAGATGAAGGATATATGTAGATCCTATGCGCACTATGAAAATTTGATGTAGTATTCAAGAATTTTTATGATATTTATCACGACGCCACAATGCGTACGGCGGAAGCAAACTGGTAGTGCTGGTAGTATATCAGCGACCATTAATATTTCATTTAGTCAACAAAAGTAAGCAGTTTATAATTGAACGCAGATCGAAATCACGAGCGAAATCTTCAAGTGATGAAGAAGCTATTTCTGAGAGTGAGTGTACGAACGAAAGAACGAAAGACGACGATTAGATATTCTGAGACAAGAAGTTGAACATCCTGGCCCCTTGTCGAATGAAAGAGTTAGTCAGACGTGTACGTGCTATGCGTACAAGAAGATTTAATCGTAAGCTCAACAAAAAAAGTTACGATCACTCACGGACCGCCGTGTACTGAGCATACGGAAGAACATCAAAAGACCGTGTGCGGGTCTCAGCGAGGACTATACCGTGATCGGAAATGCCCATGCCACCGAAAGAATCGGTCCTTGGAAAAAACGGTTATGAGGGAAACCGTGGTAAACGGTAAATTTACTGGTGCGGCGTCGTGTGGCTTACCTAGATATTTTCGTTACAGTAACACCCAGTTGAAAACGACCACGCCAGCGTATACTGACGTCGGGGAAGATGAAAAATAGGCCCATGTTGCCCTGTAGATCCTCTAGATGATCTATCGAGGATACTAGGTTGCCATACAGCAGTGGCGGGGCGCTGCCAATTGAAGAACCCATATCCAAGCTGGTCAGCCCATCACCGCTGAACAATGACAGGTGGGCGATAAGAAATGGAAGTTCTGCTTCACTATTGCATTCAACCAAAACATGTCTGAACTCCTAGGAGTTCGGCTATAGATGATGATACACTCACGGAACGACGGAGTTGCCAGAGGAGTCTCGGACCGTAAGCCGCACAATGATAGGTGGGGTCAAGGGAAGCCGCGAAAGGTCGTTGTGCCCAAATTCGGCCGTCCTTTGAGGGTGTTGGATAACTTCAAGATGGTAGGTCCTAATGAGGAGTTAAGCCAATGTTTAATGCATCCTCGAAGAGAAATTGATGGCTATCATACCTCGAAAATGGATCGGCAAGTAGAGAGGAGACCTGAATGCGCGGTTGACGCCGAAGATACTGAACTGTAGATGGCGATTCAACCGTCGAAAAATTATGGGAAGATTCTGGACTACGGCTCGAAGAAGACCGACTGCGCGAAGAAAATGCGAATGAAACAATTGAAGATGGTGGGGAAGGTTGGCCACTGCTGGCAATGTATATATCTAAGCAAATCCAAATATGCATCGGTGTTTGTGCTTTTCAAGTCGTCGGGGCGCCGATTCATGATGCATCGACGCACAGACAAGTAGGTTCGCACCTGACAACTTAACATGAGGAGATACCTTGACAACGTTAAGCTACACGAGGGTTGGTTTTAGCTAAGTCAAAAAAATATGTGAACTGAGGGAGACAAAAACACACCCTTGCTGGACTGGTGCTGTGATCTAGTTTTGTCCATTCCCACTTTGGCGTTGGCACCCTATCTAATACTGGCACCATAGAGGCAAATGGTGGACATCGATGATCGACTTCAAAGGAGTTCAATTCGGAGTCATATGTAACTTTTGGAGGACTTGGGCTTTTAAAATCGACAGCGCCCATAAGACCAGCAATCGATGAATCCTCCAGAAAGAGCCTCTTAACTCGGTTGATCTGGGTCGCAATGAAGAAACAATTGTTGAACGAAGAAGTCATTTATAAGCTTCGCGTTAGGGGTGCGTAATTCGATCCCAACGGAATATCAGCGAGGCTGCCCACCATATCCACGGTTGTGGACATATGTCAGATTAGTATCCCCAGGAACTCATACCTACGCCAAACTGACGGGTTTGGCATTCTTCGCCAGCAATGACAGAATTCGATGGCGCTAAATTCCTTTAGATGGAATTCATAGATTAGTCAGGAAGAAAAAGCCAGATTAAGGGAAGATTAAGGTTGTAAATTACAATAACACAGATCAAACACTCTTTTTCACATAACTCCAAATTCCGGCCATTCCTGACATAAACACTGCCGCCGCAATCGCGGGTTTGACTCCAGCTACACACGAAAAGTCAAGAAAGGATAAGCTCATGATACGTAAAACATACCGGTTGATTTAAACAGAGCACCTGTCACTGCACCAGCCCCCATGCTTCCGAGAGTGTCGTGCTTTCCCCGCAAAGCGTCGATGGATGAATTAACTCCATTATATATAAGGGCTAAAAACAAGTCAATGGTGCAAACACATGAGTGATACAAATGTGGGATGGAGATGAGGTGAGAAGCCTACCAAGGACACCAGCCGAGTTACCAATAAAGGTCCCCCTTCGCGTGACGGAATTCAGGACGCTGTTGATCCGCAATCTGGCATTAGATACAGCAAGTGGTCGTCGGGCACCTTCTCGAACTCCCCATGCACCGCCAATGGCCAATCCTACGGAAGTACAGGGTGAGCATGTGATGGTGCAAGACAATAAGGATAAAGATGGCCCGGCCAGAACGTCGAAATAGGATGAGACGTCCTGGGAGTAAACGAGATGCAAACCAAGGATAACACTTGCTAATCAAGTAATATGAAAGAGATCTAGCACGCACCACTCAGATACATAGTTCCGGTCCCATAACAAAGGTCGTCACTCCAACCCCGTGAGGGAATCGCCGTACCAGACCCAGGGATTTCGTTCTTCTTGTCATCGTCAAGAAGCAAATAGTCTAATTTGTCACCCAGGTCTGCCAACGGGTGGAGTTTTGCCGGGTCATAAGCAGCCAGGAGGAAGTCTGAAGCAGTCACGGCATCTCCAGACGACGTGGGAGCACTCTCTGACCTAGAGAAGCTGGCTGTACGCAGGTATTCAGAGGGGTTAGAGGAGGAGGAACTCGAGTCTGTAAAGGAGGACGACATGAAAGGTGACAAAGAGCCAGGCGGTCGAGGGGACAAGATTAGAGCACAAATTTTCCAAAAACACCATCACGTGATATTTTCGGCATGAGCTCACTTAAGTTCTACGGGTCAGCTGAATAGCGACCACCACTGGCGACTACGTCAATATGACTTCTCCGTTTCTATTACAAGCAGCACGCAGAATTATTTGTCCCAATACCCCTCTGAATGTCGTGTATAGACAACATTCTATCTACCGGCGAACACTTTACACTTTCTTTGCCTATCCTAAAATGGTTGTACCATCCAGATCTTCGGGTCCATCTTGGGTTCAGACTGCACGGCGTAAATTTATTCTATCCAAATCTTCCAATTTGACCTTGAACTTTGTGACAGGCTGGGCGACTTCCGTAACTCCACATTCGACTGCATCTGATCCTGCAGAAGCAGAAGCCCTGCGTTGTCTTGAACTAGGGACAGCAAAATTAGAAGAGGGTGATGTACATGGTGCTAAATTGCTCTATCAACGAAGCGCAGAAATCAATCGCAATGCAAGTTCCTTGTTCAACCTCGGAGTGACACACTATCATCTTAGTATGTGCAAGTAGGAATTGAACTTTCATTGCTACAACTAACGTTTGTCATCCTAACCCAGAGGAGTATGATGAAGCTATAGAAGCTTGGAAGGCATCGATCGCTCTTCAGCCTTCTAGCGCAGATGCCCACACGAGTATGTAACCTTCATGTACAGATTGATATCTCACAGATGAGTTCATAGACCTGGCTAGCGCGTACATCATCTCCCCAGGTATGTATGCCACGTCTTCGTTGCGAAAGCTATTAAACTAATGTGTTCTTCCATGACAACAAGTCTCAAGACCGGACCTTGCGCTACATCATTTGCAGTTCGTCCCATTTTGTTTTCCCCACGTTCCGGATTCTTACATTACAAATTCCCAGAATTGCATCCTCGCTCTCACCGGAGGACCCTGAGATCGCCTTTAATCTTGCCGCTGTTCTCGAAGCTAGTCAGCCCTCATCGTCTTTTATTGTTACTATCGCTGATTGGCAGATGTCAGCTGGTCGACTTGAAGATGCTTTGATACAGTATAAACGCAGCAAAGAGTTTGGCGTCGAACGAGCTGCCGTCCACATCCGTAATGTTAGCTGTTTCACTCAGACCCAATCTTTCTTGAGTAACATTTAGTCGGATAGGTCAGC
Organism: Termitomyces titanicus; assembly: GCA_017657335.1. Lineage (NCBI taxonomy): Eukaryota > Fungi > Basidiomycota > Agaricomycetes > Agaricales > Lyophyllaceae > Termitomyces > Termitomyces titanicus. Next base: position 27,584 of record JAGGAX010000052.1, on the reverse strand, counting down.
GCGAAGATCTTGGGTCAGCGCCTAAAAGCGGCCGAAGATGCCAAAAAGTCGGACTCTTAGCTCAGAACCAGGATCTCGGTGCAACAGGGCTATCTAGGGGCTTAGGTGGTCCACTAAGACAATGAGAAGACCTGCTTATTGTCTTTGGACATTCCGAACTTATTCCTGCTTCCGCTCCATCTCGGGAGTAGATAATCGACTCAGGGGTCAATGCAACACTTGTCACAAGCTTGAGTCACAACGAAGTCGAGGATATTGAGTTAATGAATGAATATTTACTATACATGGTAGTTGTGAGCCATAGGGAGAACATCAGAACCATCATGCTTTGGGAGCACACTCTCTGGCAAAACCTGTACTTGACCTCCAGTATTTGAAGGGTCTGACCAGTGAGTTTTGCTTTGGCTGCGATGATTAGAATTCCCCAAAGTGCGCCCTGCGCCACGTATGCTAGTAATCTCATTGGGAGGCCTCGAATCGAGACGATTGTTCACCGAGCCCAGAGGTAAGACACCGCGCCCACCAGAACCGCTTTGGTGGGTAGTGCTAGGATAGCTGCGAGCAGAATACCCCCGACCACGGAATTGTCGCCCTGGAAATGACCAAAAAGTATGATGACTCGACTCTGTGAAGTTGGTAGAGTTGGTAGCACTGACAGGAGAAGAATTATGAAGCCTGTGGAGAATGGCAGCAATCTCAGATGGCGTATATACCAAGGGTGTGTCCTTGGGTTTCAGAGAGATGATATGATCCAATCCTTCATTAGCGTTAGGACGCTCAAACTGTGCGGCGAAGCGAGATAGAACATATAATCCATGTTCGGCGTTCTCTATTGTGGGATGGCATGTCCCTTTCGACGTGAAGATAGATCAATAAGCATCTACAAAATCAGATCAGCCAAGACTTACTCGTTTGTAACCGTTCTGCACAGACCTTTTCAACAATTGAATAGTAATCAGAACTGCATGTTAGCAAAGAACGACTGTCATGCACTCACCTCGTACGGGGTATCGAAAACAATAACCCATATTGGTATCTGGGGGGAAAACTCGCGAGCAATCTGGATCCAATAGGACCTTTGTCTGATGGACCACGAGGGTTTATTTTGAACAATTACAACAAGTAGACAATGGAACAACATTGGATGACTCACGCAGCATCGAAATTGGTGCGATCGATACACACGGAAAGACCTCTAGCCAAGCAATCCCGAGCGAGCCGTTCTACTTGTCGCCTATCACCCAGTTCATCTTGATTACACCTGTGGAACCGAGGATAATGCTCCTGAAGCTGGGTCGCAAAGGTTGACTGTGCCGCAGGATCAAAGCGTCAATGCGCAGGCCAAAGTGGTTGCAAGTACAACACACCTTGCCAGACCCAACGAGACCACATAAGATGAGAACGACCTGTTGATTCAACCAGGGTTCTGAAGTTGACATCTCGAGGTTATAATGGTGAGATTAGATTATTTGCAGCCTCGCCAGCCTAATACAGGGGTCGATTTCGCGATGGTGGTATCAATGAAAAAGTCGAAAACTTCTAGGTGACTTGCCAAGACGCGCGCCATTTTGAGGCCTGTGGCACTGCAGGGTCTGGCAGCGTCATCATTTCCTTTCAAGTCAACGTTGTACTTGTAAGTACAACACATTGTCTTGTTCTCTTTGTCACTAGCTTCTGTCTTGTCCTTTATATGTAAACCGAAGAGGAGAAACGGGATAATCTCCAACTTCACGCGCTTGAGACGACGCAATATCAAGTTTGTTGCCACCTGGCATTCAATCACAACATTATTCAATAACTGTAAATCTAAAAACGGTGGTACGGCCCCACGATCAACATTCAGGTTTTTGATACCCCTCCTACATACATACGTTCTGCTTGCCTCCAAGAGCTGTAAAGCGAATTCTGCCTACGACTCTGACGGTATATCATAGACATAAAAGTGTATTCGACTTCAGTCTCACTATCGCTTCGTGAGCTTATTTGAAATGGGCCAAAACACTTACTTAGCCACTGTTGGAAGATAACCATATGTTACAATGTCACTATTCTGATATCTACCTACGCTAAAATATAGCTAAGGTCGTACGATTAAGAATTATGTTGTTAGTGGAATGAGTCGTTACAAACGTTACTTGAGGTCTTAAGCCTTCTACAGACCTTTCCGACCTGTTTCCGACTTTCGGACTTAACTGATAGACTCTTGGATGCGGTAGACAATGCAATATATAATCAACTATCCTCGGCAGAGGGTTTTCCGACGAGAACGTCATGTAACACCACGCCAATTCGAAGTCTGCCAACAATGCTCTATAACGTCCGGGGAAAGGGAAAGGAGAAGAGGGGCGATAACCAATATTGAGTATTGCTCTGAGTTATCTCCGGATTTGTTGAAAGTTGTTCAGAGAATCTTCAGAAAGTTGAACGTAGTCACATACCTCAGAAATAACTCAGTGTATTTTCTAAAAGTTTGAACAACATTCTTCAATATCTAAAGAGTGAAGAGTTACCACAGAGGAGCTTGCGATTGGCTCGAGGGTCGAGCGTAGTGAACTCCGAGTGCTGAGCTCTCGTACAAAAATCCAGATCTCTTCAGAAAGAACTGAGTCGCAGCCAGTCACCGATCCAATTCTTCATTATTTTGTAGGCGAGCCTGATCAAAACTCTGGCAGATTTCAGTGCAGCGAGAGCGCTAATACGAACAAATCAAATGGCAAAAGACTGAGAACCAAACCTGAGATGTCAGAAGTATCCCCTTATTTGAGGATTTCATCAGCATGGACTCACAAGTCTGAGACACATTCAGCAATGTTGCATCCTCGACGAAAAGAAAGACAGAAAGTCACACCGACAAAGCAGAGAAGAAATTTGATCCCAGGTTGATAAGGATATATATTAGAGTACCAAAGAAAATTCCCATGAGCCTCATTTCAACGTCCATTGATCGTAGAATCTGGCCGAAGACCAGATGGCCCTGGTCCCTCAGCAGCAGGCTCCTGAGGCGTAAGCAGATGGTTAGGGTGTTCGGGTATCTTCGCAATCTCTTTCTTCGCCTCTTCCCACGCTTCAAGATTCTAGGGAGGTCAAGAATTTGAAATCAAGCATTGAAGAACGTCAAAACAGATCGAAGCCTTACCTTCTTACACCAGTCACGGTGGCTTCGAGCCATACTGATGGCCATTTCTCGCATGTCCGCAACTTTCTGGCGCTGGAATCGGTCTAAATCCGCTTGAATTGTTGAACTAGAGTATTTGAGATCTTGAGCAGCAAGATGGAGCGCATCTTCGAGCTATACGGAGAACAGTTGACGAAAGCAGGAGGCGACATAGAAAGACTTTCACCTGTGATATGGTTTCACGCGTTTTCGTGATACTGTTGCGCCGTGCAGTTTCCGGGTCCACGTCCATCATACCGTGCAGGGTGTAACTAAGGGCATTGAGGAAACCCATGCCAGGCGCCCTAGGTCGACGCCTCGTTGGACTGGGACCAGGGTGGGGAGGAAGGCTCGAAGATGGTGATTGTGATGTGACGTCTTCCTGTGTATGTGACTCATCGCCTTCATGATTATCTTCACCCTCCACAGAACTTCGCACTGGCTGCCCACCGTTACCTGCCCTACCACGACCTAGAGCCTCTTCCAGACGCCGGGCTTCTCGTTCACTCTTCTCAAGGTCTTCCAGCTGGTCTTTCTTATTTTCCAAACCATCTTGCGTCATTTCATACTGAACGTGTTTTTGATGACGATACGCCAGAAGTTTTTTGATGATGTGTGCAAATTGTGAGTATTCGTGGAGTGGCTCAGCCCAATTGTATTCGAGTTCTTGCAGCTGAAATTACGAGAGGCCGAACCTTGCTTAATGAAACGTAATCAGAGAAAAGACAATGCCCTCACGAGTTTAGATGTTGACATGTATGTAGCATCTGCTGCCTGTCCGGTCTTCTCAATTGCCGCTGCCAAGGCGTCGCGTTCATTCAAGCTGAAACCATTCAAAGCTGCCCCGAGATCTGCATGATCTTGAGCGTATTCTGTGGGAAGGTACGATTTACACGGTTAAGGCTACGCAGACATTTTTTGACATACCGGACCACCGCTTGATCACCCGGCGTGTGACTTTCTCCATAGGGCCGCTAACATGGTTCGCAAACTTGTTTGTAAAAGCCTCGGAATCAGCAAACCGTTGATCAGGATGCCGCAGGGGATGCGCAGCAGAAGGATTGGGGAGAACAGCATAAGCCGGCGAAGCATTTTGATCGGTTGGGTTATGAGAAGGCGCTTTCAGGATATTCTTGGGCAAATGGGATAACGGTGGGGAGTTGAGGACTTCTGTCTATAAACAACATTGAGTTGACCCAGTCATGTTGGGGATTCATACGTACCCAGGAGACCTCTCCATCAAGAAATCGGTGAAAGACATGTTCATTGGATAAGATAGGGTGTCTTGCAATCCTATTCAGAAAGGTCTGAAGCATACGTTTCCTCTTCGCGATCATTGCTGCATCTTCCTTCGCCTTCGCCTGCTTCACAGCATAATCCCCTAGAGTCTGCTTGTCTGGGATTGGTGGTATGATAAGGGTGGGATATAATTTGGCAAGATGCACTCGCAAAGACTCGAACTCCGAGTATCGGTGGTGTGCTTGTGCGGTCTGTCAAAGAGATTTGTGCTGGTAGTAGATCCTTGGAATGAAGGACTCACCCCTGTCCTAATGGTATAGGTAATATACGGAGATGATGAGTTCGCTGAAGTTTTCTGAGCATCAGTGATCTAACGGACAACCATTCAGATTGACTCAGTCCATATGACTTCTAGACGCACTAGAACTTCCATATCATCCCCTGAATGCAGATACCTATCGCGTACGCAACAGAAATCACTCTTAAAAGTCGTCTGTGGTTGTTTGTGGGACCCTGGGGATGGAAATGGACGACTCAGAGGTGAACTTGGTGTGAGTTGGCGTGAAGGGAAAGGTGACGGCGAGGAGGGGGAAGACAAGTCGATTCTGGATGTCGAGGAGGACGTCTCAGACAAGATGTGTTCAGCATCCTGGTCAAAGGGATTCTCATCCTCGAAGGTATCCATATGAGGTCTAAGCAAGGACTCGACTGCGTAACCTTTGGAGCGCGGATCGAGGTTGAGATAACGCGGCCTAGCACGGGCACACTCGCAGAACACGACCAATATCTAGAAAAGGTTGGCAGAAAAGAGTGGAAGATCACAAATGGCGTATAACCCAGCTGCTCAATGACTGTTCACGACTAGCAGCGACATTCGAAATAAGACATTCATCATGTTTGGCTCTATTCCGAATTGGTGGCGATCACCCAAACACTCTAAATCCGTCCTTCAGCGCCTCACTCAACTCCATTTCTTCTTGCTCTCCTTCCACCGCCTCTTCTCCTGTTCCCGGTCCCTCAAAGCCCTTGCCCAGCAATGAAGAGAACAGCTCGTCAATCTGTTCCTCATGCCAGCCATTGACTATTGGCACAGGTACCATGAAGTTTTGCAGTTTCTCGTGTGTCTCGTACCTGTGTACGCTCATTCAACATGGAAGTCAGGTGGAGAAAAAAAATACATACCGTAGTTTTCTACCTTTGCTGGCTTTTGTGTCAACCTTCTTCTTTGCCTTCTTCTGTTTCTGTACTGCCATCCAGTCGTCCCCTCCAGATCCATTTCCTTTCGAATCAATCACATCTCGCAGCATCTGCTGGTAGAAGTCAGTGTCATCAAAGACATTCGGATCCTCTCGAGGGCCCTCGTCATCTGAGACCTCCGAAACACCAATTTGAGCGCCTTTGCTACGGCGGATCTGTGTCCTTGCGAGGAGCTTCGCGTGGTCCGACAAAGTCTCGTCAATTAGCTGCAGAACAGTCTTGCTATGCTGCGAATTCCGCGAAGAAAATGCGCCCCTGTTTGAAGGCAGAAGAACGGATGGAGCTACTGCTTGGATTTTAGCGGACCACTTCGCTAACGTCTGGACAAGGTGAGGGTGATATCTGCCAGCATTGTGAATGTAAAATTGAACCATCGACACAGGAAAATATACATACGCTTGCTCCAACGTCGATGCGTCATGGGTTGCATCCTCAAGCCATTGGACATAGTCAATCGGTGTATCATCATCACTTTCCAATTTTCGACGCTTTCGTGGCGGGGGTGAGATAGAGTCATTAGTTTCAAGAATGCGCTGTGCAGCATATTAGTGGCAATGTTCTTTCATCCAGAAAAGCAAATCAATGTCACCTCCTGTAACTGAAATAAATCTGCCGACAAAGCAGCGGCCTCCTTCAACAACTTGTTCAGAGCTTCCTGGCACTCAGGCAAATCCAAATGCTCTTTGAGATCTAGAGGCTAACGTTGTATGTGAGAAGAAACGTTACATATAGCCCTCTATAAAGCTTACCGGAGGTAATCTGTTCGCAGCCGTGACGGCTTTTTGCATACGTATTCGTGCGTCCAGCAGAGAATCCCATAAATTCTATACCGAGTTAGCTAATTCAGTTCCTTGATGGTGTAGAGATGAACGCACAATCTGCCGTAATACGGCTTTTCCTTTCTTTTTATCCACTTCTCTTTTGTTTAAGAGCTCTGACGAGAGATCCCCCCCACGCTCACGTTCATCGTCGATTCGTTTCTCCGATGTGCTCTTGTTCGAGGACGGTAACGAGGCCTCTTCATCTTCCTCCTCGTCACCCTGGTCTTTTCCCTCTTCTCCCTGGTCTTCATCTTCGTTTTCGTCTTCATCTCCGTCTTCATCTGCATCTGCATCTTCATCTCCGTCCTCACCTTCCTCTGCATTTGAGGACAGACCGTCGCGGACATCTTCCTCCTCCAACCCGCTTCCTTCAGATTCGTCTTCGTCGCTTATATCATCACTATCATCTTCCAGCTGCTTCCTCGTCGTCTTAACCCCATCATACTTGGGGTCAGATATACTGTCCTGTTGTTTCCGTAGTAAACTCGGCCTGGTGAGGATGGTTGAAAACTTTCGTTGTTAGCGCTCAGATGAGAGACATACCCGACATCCAAGTAGTGTTCTCGAGCGGCGGGGTCTATAATCATACCATCTTCTCCGTCGGCATCGCGGGTGTGTACGTCCTCTGGGTCAAAATCTATCGATCGACTATGAGAAGTGATTAAATTGTGGGGATAGACTGAGCTCACCGACTGGGGCAGCCTCTTCAATAAGGGCTAACTGTTGTGCAAGGGAAAGACCTATTTTATATCAAAAGTTGCATGGGAGCATAGCAATGTCGAGATAAAGCACTTACGCGCCGTCATGTCGTTGCTTGAAAGCAAAGCACTGTGCTTTGGAAACCGTACGATCGACCTCCTCAAAAAATATTGATGGTATTTGGACCTCGTTGGTTCACCAAGCAATGTGCCAAATTTAGGACATTATGATCTCACGCTCACGCGGCATCAAGTTGTCCACTTGCCACCGGTCAGTAACAGTTGTCTCGCAGATATCTACATAAGTTGATTCTAAGGTATGGCCATTGGCAACCACTTTCGGCATATCAGCGAGATTAAGCGCTAAGCGATGATGGAACCCTGTAAGCACCTTGGGTGACCTCAACAAATATATGCATTCACAATATACTTACCGACGACACCTTGTCCTTCACGCCGAGAACTTGCGCTTTCCGTCACTGGGCCCTTCCATCTGGCCCGCCACCTACACTCATAAATCTTAAAGTCATACGGTGCATGATTGAGGACACACCTCATCTCACGTTCTACGCAACTTCGAATTCCTGTGTTCTTACTGCGGCCTGGATGACTGGTCCCAAACACGGTCTGTTGAACTCGCGTGATTTACACATGGTCAGTGACGCGCTCGCGTTTTGGGCTCAAACCCAAAACTTTGTTGAATGGATGTCGTGTTTGTGAGAATCCGCACCCTCTTTTATTTGACCAACACTGAGCATTCTGCCCAGTTTTCTGCTAGCCCTCCCCCATGTGTCCCGCACACTCTCATGAGTGCTGAGCGCTCAAGCTTTCAAGCTTCAAGGCCTCACACCTGCCAGCAACGGATGCAAAATCTTTAGTTTAGACCGTGTTTAGAGTTGACTCAAAACACGGTCTGCTGAATCGTACATGACCTTGTTGATTGAGACTACTTACTATCCTTCCTTTACTTACTGTAATTATGTACTTTCTTAGGATCCCTGCTGCTCCCAGCTCCTCGCAAGCACGCAGCGTGCACGCCGTGCTTATCGTCCACGCCATGCTCATTTTCCACGCCACGGCACTCATTTACGCCGCGGTCACCGTCCACGCCACGCTCACTGTCCACGCCATGCTCACCATACACGCCACGCTCACCATCTACATCGCACTCACCATCTGCGCCGTGTTCGCCGGCCACACTGTGCTCACCGTCCGTGCTGCCCTCGCTGTCCACACCGCACTTGCTGCCGCACCTCGCTCATCTGCGCAGAGCATGTGTCAGCGCCACCTTCACCCTCCGCTTGCAGTGGCCACGTCTTGGTAGCGCACCGGATCATAGGTGCTGCAAGTAGAGGATCTGGTAGGTTGGCTGCATTGTGCCTCTCGTTGCCTTGATGGGTTGCTGAGCTGCTGCTGTGCTTCCTGTGGGGGAGAGAGGGTCGCTGCCGCGCTTGCTGCATATGTTTGAGCATTGTATCGAGCTGTGTTTGCCTTCTTCAACTTGAGCTTAGGGCAGCATGTGGACGAGGGCAAGTTTGAGAAGGTCGCCAAACCCGTAATCATCAGTCATAGAAGATTTTTTGATCAAACTTTTCTACAGTATATCTTCTATCCTTTGGCAGGGGCTAATGGGCAAGATTAGGTTATCGAGAACAGCGCGTGCGTTACAAAACATCTCATACGATGCTGCACCTCAATCGCCAAGGATTTATTTATTATGCAGATTCGATCAAAGTATTATCCTGATTTATTCGCCTAAGGTTTGTCGCGAGCACCTACATTTTACTTCAGTCGCATAAACCTGGACGTGGTTCATCAATTTGTTTGTCAAGTCCTAGTCAATCGCTGCATGAACGGGTCCATCGAGGACATATGTACTGCAATGATTGTCAGACCAATCATTGATATCGATTCTTGTTGAAGACGGCCGGAGACACAGATTAACAATATTTGGACTGAAGATACGCGGTTGTTGTTGATTGAAACGAGGAGCACTAACGAGGAACCTGGTGGTGACTCGGGGTGACACTCCGCTCCTTCGTGAGGTAGCAAAGCGAGGTCGGTAATGGAGTTTTCATGACATCCTGTCCGATCCAGTCAATGTCACTGATAGCGGAAATTCAATAGGACAAAACCCTCGACGGGGGGGGGGTGGTACAAAAAAACACGCTGCGTGAAAAAGTCGCCGCGAACAGAATGAGACTTGAGAAACAAAGATAAGTTGCCAGCCGCTTGGTCGCAGCAATGGTGTTTTTCTTCTTGTTTCCGGCTCTGAAGAACAATATTTTCTGGGAGATGGAAATTAGAATCAATGATACGCCAGCAACTAGCAGTAACTCGTGAGTAACCTCAAAAGGGCTACTACCTTGCCTATGTAAATTTACGACTGAGCCAGCTTGGTGTTCTCTTCATCGCCGCTCGCATATCCTGACATCGTGCAATGGAATGTACGAGAAGAAATTCAATGCAATAAAGCGGAGAAGATATATCCGGGCAAATCTAAATGGTATTTTGTATAGTAAGTCAAGTTACATTTTAGTGAACGATACAGTATCGATTTCCAAGATTAGAAGTTATCCATATCAGGGCCATTGAAGCCATTATCGAAGCGACCACCATTGTTGATGTTTCCACCGTTGCCGCCCTCGCCACCGCCACCACCATTGCCGGCGTTGCCAGTGTTGATGCCTCCGCCACCACGACCGTTACCATTGTTGATGTTGCCGCCGTTACCTCCCTCGCCACCGCCACCGCCATTGCCAGCATTGCCAATATTGATGCCTCCGCCACCACGACCTCGACCATTGCCGTTATTGACGTTACCGCCATTGCCGCCGTTGCCTCCTCCTCCACCGTTACCAGCGTTGCCAGTGTTGATGCCACCACGACCCCGACCGTTACCATTGTTGACGTTCCCCCCATTGCCTCCGTTGCCTCCGCCTCCGCCGTTACCAGCATTCCCAGTGTTGATGCCACCGCGACCACGACCGCTACCGTTGTTGACGTTGCCGCCGTTGCCTCCGGTGCCTCCGCCGCCACCATTGCCAGCATTCCCGGTGTTAATACCTCCGCCACCACGGCCGTTGCCACTGTTGATATTACCGCCATTACCTCCCTCGCCACCGCCACCACCATTACCAGCGTTGCCGGTATTGATGCCACCACGATCACGGCCGCTACCGTTATTGACGTTGCCGCCATTGCCGCCACTGCCTCCGCCGCCACCATTGCCAGCGTTGCCAGTGTTGATGCCACCACGACCCCGACCGTTGCCATTATTGATGTTCCCGCCGGCGCCACCAGAACCTCCGCCTCCGCCATTGCCAGCGCTGCCGGAGTTGAATTGACGAGCGAAAAGCTCAAGCTCGGCTTCTTGGTCGACATCTACTTCCTCGCGGATCCAAAAGGGGTGACGGAAGACGTTCCCGCCGTTCCCGCCATTACCGCCGTCGCCTCCCCAACCGCCGTTACCCGCATGGCCATGACCACGGACATTGCCGCCATTGCCTCCATTGCCACCATTGCCTCCATTGCCGCCATTGCCGGCGCGATTTTGGCGGCGCCAATGGCTCCAGTCGGGACGATACCAGGGCCTCCAAGGACGGTACGGCCAGTAGTAAGGATGCCATGGGTAGCCGGTGGCTTTAGCGGTGTCTCTCTGCAATAGAAAAGGTCAGCCTCGTGATGAAACCGAGGGAAGCAAGGAAACGCACGGCTTCGATGTCAGAGTCGACCGGTGCGCCCATTACAGGGGCCGTAAGCATGGCCGAAGCGAGGACGGCGGTGACTGCGAAGATACTGAACTTCATAATTGGACGAGAGAGTAAGTGCGGGGTAGAGTAAGACCGGAACTGGTTTGGCCAGATGAGACTCTCCGTAGCATCGGAGGGTCCTCTTTATACCATGGAACGAAAAAGGAGGAGAGGTTTGCGATCATCTTCGGAGAGACACAGAAAGAGGGTTGTCTAACGAGGTGAGGAGCTGTGTCGAAGAGGAGGGGTCCTGTCCTAATAAATGAGTTGCATATGATTCGAGGAGTCAGATTGAAATTGGTCATCACAGCGAGATCTACAACGAAAAAAGTGACAGTGTGTCAGACATGAGCAATAGGTGACGCAAGGAGCCCCTTTACCAGTCAAAATTCTCCAAATCGCACCCTAAATGTTGACGAATACATAGGCGCATGTGAATCTAATCTCCTATGAGCGGACTACGTTGCATTCATTCGAATACCGTCCTCGTCCTTGCAAGGTAAACAAAGTTTCGTGTGTAAGAACTGGGTCAAACCTCATTGAAAAGACAAGAATAACTCACTGTCCCCTAAGTTAAGTATCAGAATGGTACAATGGATGTTTCAATGGAACCATGAAGATTGCCAAGTGTCTTATCAAGTTGGGAATAATGACGCCACAAGAGTGACGTAACCCCCACTGAAATATTAGTGAACGTAGAATTCCCAAGACGTCTCGCACGAATAATCTAAATGGGCGACGCGTGCGCGAGACAGGACCATCATCCCGCTGGCTCAGCGATTGCGCAGCATCCACCTGTCCTACCTCACACTGCCATCCAGCCTACCCCCGCCTATCGTCAGGTCCCCTCCCTATGGCTTCATCCAAATTGTACTATCGTGAATACTACCGTTTTATTTTATTCCTGGCGGTTGTAGTCACAATGATCATCTCGAGTTCACTTGAATCCGAGGAAGCCTTACTATTATCCATTCAGGGCCTGTTCTTTGAGAGCAGACCTGTGTGTGGGTTGTTTTTAATCATGATCATACAGTCGCATCGGCCAATACTGGTGTGCACTATATGCTTCAGTCTCTGAATTATGTATTCCAAGTAATGTATTCGCTATGGAATCAAAGACATCAGTCTGAATTGAGAGTTCACCATGGCTGCGGTAACAGAGTCATCGGACTTCGTAAGATCACATTTCGACCTATGCCATGAGTGTTAGATGTCGCAATAGCTGGCGCCGCAGCCACGCCTCTTATCGAGCCTCCTGTATATGTGGCGCGACTAGGTCGGACGTTTATATATCACGACCAGAGCAGGGTACAAACGCCCGAACTTGTAACTTTCCTCGGAGCCAGGATTTCGACCTGCAATGAATGGTACACATACACATAGCTAGTCAATCTACCGTGATTTCATCCGCGCTTCTGCTGCTCTTGCCCTCCGCTCCCTCTCAACCTTAGCACGCATCTCAGGTGTCAGCCCTGCTACACCTTCACCAGCACTAGAAGACCCTCCCAGCCTATTCGACATCGAGTTAGACTGTGGTATCGAAGACTTGGGTGTCTCTTGTACTGGCGGGGAAGGTGATTGCTCTTTTCCCTTCTCTCGCTCTCGGGCCTCCCTTTCCCTAACCTTATCCTTCAAACCCTTTCTCCTCTCTTTTTTCTTCTCCTCCTGTACCTGTTCCATTTGCTGACTTAACACACTAGGCACACGACCCGCCCCGAGCCAGTCCCACCAATCTGGATGGGCAGCTGCACAGCGCCGGAAGACGTCTCGCACGCCCTTTGAGCGGGCTAAATCATATGCAGTCCGTCGCGAACCCTTCGATAGTGTTTTTGGTGTATCAGACGCATCTGACTGGTTGCCCCCGTCATCAGCATCGTCAGGTTCATCGAATTTGGGGTTTGGGACAGGAATGGTAGGGTCCGCACGCGCTTCCTCTAGGAGCCAGTGGGTAAGGTCTTCGTGACCCGCCTGTGCGGCAATCTGGAGGAGTGTGGCTCTCCGCTCTCCAGTCCATTCAGGTATCCAGGCATCTATGGATCCGACGTTTGGGCCCTCACGTTCCCAGAATACTTTCAAAGGCTCAAGACGGCCTTTTGCAACCATCTCGAGGAGGCGAGACCACTTCTCTCGCAGTAACTCCTCTTCTTTTGTTAGTTTCACGGGCTTTGGTTTTTCAGGCTCGGGTACAGGCGCAGCTGGAGCAGGTTTCGACTTTGGCAGAGATTGTAAATAAGCTTCATCTTGTTCTCGTAAAGCCTCTTCGGTGAAATGCGTGACTTTCACCCTTGTAAGTTCGAGCAGACAGCGCGCAAGCTCTGATTGTGTCTTAAAATGCCATGAACTAGTCTAGCCAAGAAGGAGATGAGAGGAAAACTTACTGGACGTCGCGTAGGGAAGGGAAAAGTCCTCAGGCGATCGTCTTCTTTTGATATTACAGCGTCGTCGTATCCAATGAAGATTTTGCGATTAGATCCACTAGCTCGAATCCAAATTCGCTCGCAGGCGTCAATCTCTTCACGCCATTCCAGTAGCAAATTGCGAATGTCCTGTCTGGGGAGTCAATTGAAGGAAAGCTTATGAAAACCATCTCGTACATCACGCAAAGACTGCTCTCCGTAACGACGAAGCAATGCACCAGCGCTCTTTGCGTTTCCTTTCGCGTTATCATTCAAAGATTGACTACCACCTTGCTTTCTTCGTGCTGAATAAATGGTTATTACCATCCAGAATCTCGAGAGGCTGATCTGATGAACATACTAGTATAACGATGGAAAGTCTTATGGCGAAGGACCTCTGTGTCAGTTTTTGGTTTGGGTGGCTTCTTTTTGCTGCTCTTCCCTGCTCCATCCTCGTCCCGCAATTGCCGGCTCACCCGCACGATTGCCCCAGCAAAATGGCCTCCTGCCACCATAAACATAGCCCATAGCCGCCCTTCCTCAGGACTGTGTTGCATCTCCCGCAATTCATCGACATATTTCGAAGCATCTTTAGGATCGGAGTAGAGAGCTTTGTAGACACCAATTTGTGTTGACGGAGGAGAGTGGAACCATGTGAGGGCAGTTTGAGGGGCACTGGGTGTTCGATCATGGTCGGGAGATGATGATCTAACTTTTTGTTTCGTTTTATTAACGAGATTATTGACAGCATCGGATTCCGAAGAGTCTCCCTCATCAGAAGATGACTCGGAGCCAGAGAGCGAATCATCCAGGGCTGAGTGCAATTAGTAACATCCAAATACGTAGAAAAAACCGCCACAAACCATCGACCAATTGAGTAAACGCAGACTCCGTAACTGGTGTACCGCCTGCGAGACGCGTTCTGACGTTGTATCGATGCCAGTCAGATCGGAAATGGGCGCGCTGATCTTCTAGGGCAAGGAAAGTAGTTCCTTGGCATACATTGCAAGTCCGCAGTCCACTAGATATAGCAGGGTCCTGAGGTTCAGGTGATGCAGGTTTCGAGGGTTGTGATGTGTTGATGAAATTCCGCGGTGTCAGAGTATCAAGAAAAGCCAAAGGAAGTGAGTAAACGTGGTATTGAGACATTAGGGGTATCTTGCGTAGAATGCGACGAAATTAACTTTTTGAGTTCTTTTTATGAACAGTTGGAAGTTTTGTAGATAACGATGTCTGTATCAACTGTACTTGAATAATCAACGTGTCGAGTCAACTGAAGTCAAAGCTAGTCAAAAACTTGCCGATCCGGCTGTGCTCGGATCTCTCGAAGCGGAAATCGGAGATTGCGAGCCATCATGATATCGACCTCAATTGACTGAGGTTTTCTAGGCTACTTACACCTTCCACGTTGACGCGACTTGTTTTCAACCTTTACCTAGCTAATGGTCTCTTCTGTTTTTGCAGATCGCCCATACAAGAAACTGATCTTGTTCGATGTCGATGGCACGCTCACGCCTGCACGTCAGGTACGCGATCGAGGCGGCAGTCCAGGTTGCATCCTTGACACCATTGAATAGCATGTGTCAAATGAGATGCTCGAAACTTTGCGTGAATTGAGGAAAAAGGCAGTCATTGGTTTCGTCGGTGGTTCAGATCTCGTCAAAATCTCTGAGCAACTTGTGGATGATGGACGCAATGGTGAGTTCGGCAGTTGGGTACCTCTGTCTCGCGTTCGTTGATTAGTAACAACAGTTGTGGATGAATTTGACTACGGATTCGCCGAAAATGGTCTTACGGCTTACAAGCTTGGTAAACAACTTGGATCCCAATCCTTCATCAAGTTCCTCGGTGAGGAGAAATATAAGAAGTTGGCTAACTTCATACTCCATTACATCGCCGATCTAGACATCCCTATCAAGCGGTCTGTGGTCGTTTTGCCGTATTCGCAATATATTCCTGACTATACTGCGTGTCATTAGCGGTACCTTCATTGAATTCAGAAATGGAATGGTCAACGTCAGCCCTATTGGTCGTAATGCAACGTACTAACGATATTTTGCGTTTATTGAATCTGCATTCACATGTTCCACAGTATTGCTGAGCGCCTCGAGTTTCAAGATTATGACAAGGTCTGCATGACGTCCGAATACATGCCTGTCCCATTCTAATATCATCTCACACAGGTCCACGGGATCAGAGCAGCCTTCGTCAAAGTTCTCCAAGAGAAGTTTGCTGATTACGGTCTGACCTTTGCCATTGGTGGCCAAATATCCTTTGATGTCTTCCCTCATGGCTGGGACAAGACCTATGCATTGAAGCACGTGGAAGACGAAGGATTTGAAGAGATCCATTTCTTTGGAGACAAGACCCACAAGGTCAGATCTTGGTGTCCTGCTCGACTGCTATGGGATGCACTGACAGAAATGCTACAGGGAGGAAACGATTATGAGATCTTCACGGATCCACGCACTATAGGACATTCTGTGAAGAGTCCGGACGACACTATTCGCATCGTCAAGGATCTCTTTCCCTGAAGAGGAACAACGTACTAATGGATGAACCGCCTGTAAAAATATAGATTTATCGAACATCATGTATACCTAAAGAAAAACTAGCATTGAAAGAACGATCCATATTGTGAGAAGCGAGACAACTGTCGCCGACATCTTGCCGAGCGCAAATAACGGAACCAAATAACGCGCTAACTCAGTACATACTCGGTTTATTTTGACACGCAGGACCACTAGTGACCACCACCTTGATCCATCGTTAGCGCTGGTGACTACGCTCTCTTCCGCCAGGACTTTCCCTTTCTCTTTTTGTCGCGAAAAGCTATCCGCCGCGAATTCTTCGATAATTCATCATGCATGTAGCATCTCCAACCAAGGAGAACAAGCCGCTTTCTCGCGCTCGGTACGTGTTGTAACGCGTTTACCTGAGAGAATTTCCTCATTCTGTATACCAGAGTAAAAGCTGATACACCTTCTGAACCTGCAACGAAGCGCCGCAAGCTTGGTCCCTCAGCATCCTTTCAAGGCTCGCAAAGTACAGACTCTTCGTTTGCTGACGTCCTACAAAGGATAAAAGAAGAGGCTGGAGATGGAAATAGTGAGTTCTACTTGCCTCTACCGAAACATGTTCCGAGCATATGAACTTGCGCAGTTGCTGAAGGTGGCTCCGACAGCTGGGGTCGACCATATCTAGCACCATTGAACGAGAAGACAGACACGATTGGTATGTTATTCTCCGCTTTTATTCCGAAAATGGCTTATTTTTCGCAAGTGTTCCAACAAATCGACGTCGAGGAATCACTGGAAGGTGGTGGGCCAATAAAATTGAGGATGTTCGGTGTGACAGAGGTACATTTCAACTGCCTTCAATGACTAAGGACTCACGACATTCCATCAGACCGGTCACAGTGTATTGGCTCACATCACAGACTTTTTGCCGTATTTCTACATCGCCGTTCCGCGTGGCTTCAATAGAGAGGACGTCATTCCATTTCGGCAGGATCTCAATGTTCGTCACATGCCGATATCCAGAAATCTATGTTGGCTGATTCTCTCTAGAATATGGTAGCAGGCGATCCTGTTGTAAGAATAGAGTATGTCGAGAAAAGAAGTCTTTGGGGATACCGGGGAGACGACTGGGTACCATTCTTGAAGATTACCATTACAGACTCGCGTAGTCTGCCTAAAGTCAGAGATGAGTACTCTCGAAAGCACTGCATATCCCTCAGGCTGACAAATAAGGTCGTGATTACGCGTCTTTGAGCGTGGAGAGTGTCGTTTCCGAGACCTATTTTCAGATGTGGTGGCGACCTTTGAGAGCAACATCGCGTACACATTGCGATTCATGATAGACGCCAAGGTATGAAAAGGAAATCAATAATGGCTTTATTATGGTTCATACCTATGTCGAGGGTAGGTCGTTGGTATGAACTGGATAGAGGTCCCAGCAGGGAAATACCAGCTACTGTCTGGCGACAGAAAGAGGTCTCATTGCCAGATCGAGTTTAATGTCAGGTATGAAGCTTTGAAGCCTTGGATTAAATTTTTTTAAAATATCCAGATGGGATGCCTTTATATCGCATGCACCGGAAGGAACCTGGTCCAAAATAGCTCCGCTCCGAATACTGAGCTTCGATATCGAGTGTGCAGGCCGGAAGGGCGTCTTTCCCGAGCCTCAAATGGACCCTGTTATCCAAATTGCTAATATGGTGACACGACAGGGTCTGTGCATTCATGGTTGTTGAATTTGGTACTGACACACCTTTGTTCAGGGGAACAAACGCCTTTTATTCGTAATATCTTTACTTTGAACACCTGCTCCAATATCGTTGGCTCCCAGGTCCTGTCTTTCAACGATGAAGCTAAATTGCTTCAAGCATGGCGCGACTTTGTAGAGGAAGTCGACCCTGATGTTGTCATTGGGTACAACATCGCAGGATTTGATTTTCCGTACCTCATTGACAGAGCCAAAGCCCTAAAAGCAAGCAAGTTTCCCTTCCTTGGAAGATTAAGGAGTTCGTCGACTCGTTTGCTTCTATCATCCATTTCTCACTTTTGATATCGTTCCCCATAATTATTAGATATCAAAACAGAAATCAAGAACACTCATTTCTCTTCCAAGGCCTACGGTCAACGTGATTCCAAGGAGACGACTCTCGACGGACGTCTACAGCTTGACGTCTTACAGTTCATGCAGCGAGAACACAAATTGAGAAGTTACACTCTCAACTCTGTCTGCGCCCAATTTCTCGGCGAACAGAAGGAAGATGTACATCATTCTGTTATTACAGAGCTTCAGAATGGTACCCCAGAATCACGGCGACGTCTCGCTGTCTACTGTCTCAAGGTTTGTTCTCTAACATCTGGCGGACGGAATGCCTTGACACCACGTACAGGATGCATATCTGCCTCAACGGTTGCTAGACAAGCTCATGTGTCTCGTTAACTACATTGAAATGGCCCGTGTCACAGGGGTCCCATTCAACTATCTGCTTTCTAGAGGTCAATCTATCAAGGTCCTATCGCAATTGTTCCGCAAAGCCAATGCTGACGGCTATGTGGTGCCTGCACTCAAAGGAGAAGGTAAGTCATAAGGTCCATAATTCCGAGTATTGTGTGTCCCTGACATTATCCGATAGGTTCTGACGAACAATACGAGGGTGCCACTGTCATAGAACCTAAGAAAGGTTACTATGACGTTCCCATTGCGACACTGGATTTCAGTTCCCTGTATCCTTCAATCATGATGGCCCACAACCTCTGCTATACGACGCTTTTAGACAAACTGACGATTGAGCGACTTAAACTTGTCAAGGATGTTGATTATATCCAAACTCCAAACAATGGTGTGTCCATCTGGTGACAATTTTTGGTGTGGCTGTTCACGAAGATTCTTGTAGATATGTTCGTGAGATCGTCGAGACGGAAAGGTCTCCTCCCAACAGTTCTAGAAGATTTGATTTCTGCACGTAAACGAGCCAAGGCTGATTTGAAGAACGAGAAAGATCCGTTCAAACGGGCTGTGCTGGATGGTCGCCAGCTAGCATTAAAGGTTATTGTTGATAGTCTATCTTGATTCAACGAGTATTCTGATTGAGTATTAAAGATCAGTGCCAACTCTGTGTATGGTTTCACAGGCGCCACCATCGGCAAGCTGCCTTGTTTAGCCATCTCATCTAGTGTTACGTCCTATGGACGGCAAATGATTGAGAAAACCAAACAGGTTCGTCGGCTCAGCTTCCAGTTGTATCTTTTATTCCACGTTTCATCTTAATCTATCATACAGGAAGTAGAAGCAGAATATTGCATCGCCAATGGTCGTTCACATAACGCTGAGGTTGTCTATGGTGACACCGACTCTGTCATGGTCAGATTTGGACCTACAGATCTCCCCACTGTTATGGCTCTAGGTAATATCCTGGTTTTCCAATGAATCTAACCTTCTAACCATTTTTGTCGTCTCTTTTAGGACAAGAAGCCGCAGATTTCGTAACAACCAAATTCGTAAAACCTATCAAGTTGGAATTTGAGAAGGTGTATTTCCCGTATCTGCTCATCAGCAAGAAACGCTACGCAGGGCTTTATTGGACACGGGCTGATAAGTATGACAAAATGGACGCGAAGGGTATCGAAACTGTGCGACGAGACAATTGTCGACTCGTCTCGACTGTTATCGAGACATGTTTGCACAAGATGTTGATCAACAGAGATGTGAATGGTGCCGAGGAGTACGTTCTTGTTGAGTCTGTTGAAGTGCGTTCTCTCACGTCAGACTTAGATATAGGAAGCAAACAATTTCCGATCTTCTGCGAAACAAAATTGATATGTCACAGCTTGTGATAACCAAGGCGCTGGCTAAGAGTGGTCAGTTTCTACTCAGCAACTTCTGTTTGTATTGCATCGTTGATCATGACAACACAGATTATGCTGCGAAACAAGCCCACGTAGAGCTGGCAGAGCGTATGAAGCAGCGAGATGCTGGTTCTGCTCCTGCACTGGGAGATCGTGTTGCCTATGTCATCATAAAGGGGATTAAAGGTTGATAACATAAATTCTTTCTTCTGAACAAATCTTGACTTTCCTTACTAGGTGCGGCAGCGTATGAGAAATCCGAGGACCCCCTATACGTGCTTGAGAACAACTTGCCCATTGATACCAAGTACTATCTAGAAAATCAGCTTTCGAAACCCCTTATGAGGATTTTCGAACCCATTCTGGGCGAGAAGGCTGCATCTCTCCGTGGACGGTGTTTTCTATTGTCTTGTCATCATCTTCTAATCCTTGGATAGTATCCGGTGACCACACGCGGACCATACAAATAGCAACACCAACAGTCGGAGGCTTGATGAAATTTGCAGTGAAGACTGTCACCTGTCTTGGTTGCAAAACTCCGCTACGAGTTAATAATAGCGTCAAAAGTGAGCTAGAACTTGTTCCGTATAAACTTCTGTTATTCTGATCAGAAACCCCAAAAGATGGTGCTGTGTGTAATAATTGTAGATCCAGGATCGGGGAACTGTACCAAAAACAGGTCATGACAACCTCGGAACTTCAAGTACGCTTTTCACGGCTGTGGACACAGTGTCAGAGATGTCAAGGTTCCTTACATCAGGTACGTTGATCCAGTGTAAATGCAATGTATCTTATTTCTGACGATGCACAGGATGTTCTATGTACAAGCAAAGATTGTCCCATTTTTTATATGAGGAAGAAGGCTCAGAAAGATGTGGAGGATGCCTCCGCCGTCTTAGAACGGTTTGATGGAGAGACATGGTGATTTACGACTTTGTGTTGGATCTACACCGAACAAGCCTTGAATATTTCTTGACGCAATGTTCCATCTACTGTATACCAAGAGCCAATCTCGGTCGAAATCTGGACTTTAGGGTGTTTTAGAATCATTTGTACGACAATTCGCATGTAATCTCATAATTTACATTTCGACCAATATCATGCAAGGGTGGAAGTTCAATTTGATATCGAGATTCGAGTTACAGCGAGCCCCCCGACAGACATTATCAGTCATGCCTCCATTTTGTAGCGAGCGCCACACCGGTCATTCTTCTCGAGCATTAATTAGTTTCCATACGTCGACAAAAGAGTCCCGAGTACGTCAAGCCTGGGGTACATCGTGATCCAATTTCGAGTTCTCTGCGTCGCGTCGGTCATGTGATTCGTCGAATTCGGAGACTGAACCTTATTGTCATAACTGTACATCCATCCGGAGAACAGATTGAGTGGCCAAAAGTTTGGAGCGATTGCCATCCTGACCCACATGAGTCCACGGACGATCCGTCTCACTCGATACCATTAAATGAACCTTCTCTGTCAACATCCTCCCACTGAAATTCATTACTAATACAGGTTGAATTACAAAAACTTCACATAACCATTTGAACAGGAAAAATCACCCAAAATATCTGTAGAATTCAACATAATACCTTTTACCAAGACCTTACTTTTGAATAATGCTCAACTCTGATGCGGAGGCCTTGCAAACCAAGGATCGGCCAGATTGAAATTCAAACCCCGCTCAGGCAGATACCAGTGTTGAGAATGTTAAGTATGAGAGACCTAGACCTAGAAGACATGGAAAGACAATGAGGAGCCTCAGTGTGCATGGCAAGAGCAACTATATTGATCTACCTAGAAGACATGGAAAGACAATGAGGCTATGTATCCAGTGAGTTTTAGGTCTAGCATGGACAAAACAAGAATGACTTACAGCCTCAGTGTGCATGTCAAGAGGACAAGAGCAACTGAGGCTGTATATAAAGTCTGATAAGTGAAGTACACAAACTCACATGATGACATGGAAGTGATGAACAGTCTGTCTTGGACAACACAGCCCCATCATCACTAGAGAGAGGACAGTGAAATATCTAAGATCGAGAAATGAGTCCAAGAGATGCAACAAATTTTTGATGGAGAGTCAATGAAAGGATTTTTGTAAGAATGTCGGTGGCCATTTCAGTTGTTGGAATCGGAGTAAAGGACCCTGATGAAAAGTGTTCTCAAATGAAGTGGTACCATATATCAATGTGTTTCAACCAGGATGATGTACTGTCAGATTGAGCAATGTCGATTGCACTATGATTGTTGCATAGGAGTGGAAATGGATGAGGGATCGGAAGTCTGAGAGATCTCATCAAAAGACAAATCCAAATCGCTTCTTTCATGGTGTGAGACAAGGCCATGTATTCAGCTTCCGTTAAGGATAATACAACAGTCCATTGACGAACAGAGAACCAAGAGACAAGACTCAAATGCATCAAGAATCCATATCCAGAGACACTACAATGAGTTGATGCATCTGAAGCCCAATCAGTGTCCACAAATCCACAGCCCATTGAGAGTAGTAGTTGAATTTTGGGATCACGGTCTTCAGTAAGGAAGTTATATTCTAAGGCAAGATTCGATGTTCCTGTGAGATAGCAAAGTACACCTTTAGCAGCTAATAAATGTGCTCAGGATGGGTTTGCATTGTATTGGCCTAGTGTTAAGGCGGTGAAGGCAATATTGGGTTGAGTGCAAAGACTGAGGTATAGAAGGGATCCAACCAGACATTGATAGTGTACTTTGATGTTGTTGTTGAGAATTTCAGGTAACAAATTTGAGGGTGATTTGGGGAGAGTGTGTAATAGATGATGAAGAGGGACTTGAGAAGTCTTCGCCTCGAGCAGATTGTACATGGTGAGAAGATTGATGATAAATCCTTTTGGGAAGAGCCATAGTTTTCCTTGAGCTTTATCACAGTTGATGTGTATCCCAAGGGTAAAGCAAAGTTGGACCACCATCAAGGACTTCAAAATTCTGATTTAGTTTCCTGATCACCCATTGGTATAGATCAACCAAGTTCATTGCGTTCAAGCCATCATTGACATGAATGGAAATGATTATGAACAGGGAGGAACCATCAACTGGCATCGAAATTGATGAATCTGGGGGAGTGTCAAAATGCCTGAAAAATACACCATGATTCACTTCGCATCACTGTAGACTCAAACTCTCCAGAGCTTCTCTCAAGATAACATACCACTCATGAGAAGCCTGTTTCAGACCATAGAGCACTCGCATCAGCTGATAAGTGACCAATGGATCTACTTCCAGAAAGCCAGAGACCTGTTTACAGTAGACTTTATGGGCTAGAGGAGTGTTCAGAAATGTAGTTTTTATATTGAAAGAGAATAAATGGAGATCATGCTGTGCCGCATAAGCCAGAGTGATGTGAATGCTTGTTATCTTTGCAACTGAAGCGTACATTGTTCCATAGTCTTCTGATCATTGACTGAAGCCCTGTGCCACTAACCTTGCCTTTTCCTTCCCTCAAATTATGGAACCATCAGAATTGTATTTGAAGGCAAAAACCCAACAAACACCAATAGCCTTGCTTCCAGCTGATAGATCCATCACCTTAAACATGCCCAACTTCTGCAAACTATCCATCTCTCTATGCATTGCCGCCATTCACACATCCACATTAACATGTCGCATTGCTTCATAATAATTTTCAGGAGCTTTCATCAAGTCGAGATTATATTGAGTATGAAAAGGAAGAGTTGCAAAAGCCTTATATTTGAAGATGGCTGCATTCTCAAGAGAAGTTCACAATGAAGGAACAACAATTGATTCAGGATGGTGGCCTTGATGAAAAGACCATCAATCAAGGGTGTAGAAGCAGGAAAGAATATAGAAGTTGAATTCTTTTCAAAATTGAGGCTGAGGTCATTTTCAACCATAGACCTAATAGAGGGGACATTTATGGGGACATTGGGAGCATGTAGACAGTCCTTGAGCACCAAGACAACATTCTTCCCATCAACATGAGTGCAAAAACGAACTTCACTGCATGCCTTGGTTTGAAGTGATTCATCATTTGCTGTACTGACAGGAATAGCTAAGTCTGGTCGATACGTCCAAAAATATTGTTGATCCTTGATGATATGCATAGTGCAACCAAAATCAAGGATAGTGTTGAATCGATTGAATGTGGAAGCTAGGACTTTTAGGTTTACCATTTGCAAGAAGTTGTAGAGTGACAAAGCAGTAGACTTAGGCAGAGAAGAGTCATAAAGAGGAACTTTAATGTCATTTGTCTTGTTGGCAGTAGGTACATCAGGTTCTTCTATCTCTTCAACTGGTTGTAATGGAGAAAGAGCATGTTCAGGCTCAGCTGCCAAGTTCACCCTATTCTAATTTTGAGCAAGATCTCTTCCATTTTTCATCCCACCACCCTTCTGCCAGCATTGATCAATATTGTGTCCAAACATGTTGCAGTTCAAACATTGGACTTGCGACTGGATGGTGACAGAAGGTGTATTGTTAGTGGAAGAGGTTGATGATTGATTATTAGCAGTGGATGAGGATTGGTTAGGGTTTGGCATTGCAGTGGTCATTGTATGAGGATGTTGGGGTCAAGACAAATTATTGTAAGTTGCATTCATATTGATAGCCTTGTCAGCAAAAGATGCAAAGTCAAAAGTAACATGATCAAGTGAGTTGTGAGTTTGCCAGTAAGATCAAACCTTCTCCTTGAGAACTATAAATTCACCAAAGTTTGGAAGCCCATTGACAAATTTTTGAGTATGCTGGAATGGTGTGAAGTCCCAAGGAGAACCAGCAAGTTGCAAAATAGCAGAGCGCCATAATTTGATGTAGGAGTTGATCTGACCAGAATTGGAAGCCATGGATTGGAAAACTTTGTTCTTGGTAATGTCATCAGTGATCACACTCTCAACACTAAATCTTTTGCAAAGAAAGGCCAAAGTATCCTGAGCTGTCCTACTTGGTAAGTCATATGGACCTGTGCGTTTGGGTGGAAGGGAATTGGCTTATATCTGTCCCAAGTTTTCTCACAAGGACATGATCTGCTATTTCATTGTCTGCTCAGAAAATCTAATAGACCTCTGCCTTCTCTGGCATAGAATCATGGCAAAACAGCATGACTAATAGGATCAATGAGATCCCCTATTTCTGAGACTTGACAAATATGACCATGTAAACCAACACTTGTTATGACCCATATAACCATTGCTTCCCATGGGACCCAATCTGCAGCGCTTTTAAGAAAGTGTATCATACTAAGACTGGGTAATTTTGTATCAGAAATGCTAACTTCCACAGGATTTTATTATAGGAATTGGAGAAGGAGGATTAAATGTATGAGAAGATGAGGAACAGGAGGATGCAGAGGAACAGAAAGAGGTGGAGGGGCAGGAGCAGATGAAGGAATGATGGGTTGGGGGATATTGATGATGATTAAAATAAAAAGGTTGAGAGTTGTGTGGTTGGACACCAACATCAATATTTGGATGTGGGTTAACAGGAGAAAAAACAGGATTGGGATGTGGCAGTGTTTGTTGAAAATGCTGCTGTGGAGGAATATGATAAAAATGGAAAGGAATAAAATTATTAGCTGGAAGCCTACTCACTGGTGATACAACCAATACCGCTCTGAGTGCGATGAACCTAGAAGAACACAACACCACAGACTAGTATATCCTTGGTACTGCAACTATGTGATGCAAGGGCAGCTCATTGAATTCTCCTCAAAACTAGCTTTAAGATGAGTATGCACTCAACTTTTCACCAACTTTGAGAGATCACCGGAAATAAGCATGAGAAAGTTGTACTGAATCGGAATTGAAGGGATATCAAATCAGGAACGTAGTAGAAGAATGAATGGATTTGGAATTTTGGGACTAATCGGAATCAGTAGATGTATTTAAAACAGAGAACAATGTGCAATCAGAATCGGAGCATAAACAAAATTGGTAAGACAATACATAATCAGAAATCGACAATCAGTGGCAAAGTAGATGTGGCTAATTACCAAAAACAACCAAGTCTTGATATTTGACCTTTTAACTTGGGTTTTTGGTAGTTTTGCGTTCAGAATTTATGAGAGTGATTCGGAACTGAGCTTAGAAATTCAAACTCTGGGGTGTAACAATTGGTTATTATTATTATACTACATTTTGAGCCTTTATATACTACTCAAAAATTGGAGTTTTTATGAACTGTACAGTTGAAGTGGAGCTGTTTCGACAGCCCAAATGTTGGTAAGTAGATACAGTAACTAGATATGGTTTAATTTGTATTATTTTTATCGAAATATTCACACTGTATGAGTCATAGTAGGTCATGTTTTTCAAAGTCAAGAATTTCCAAAATTTGGTCATATGGGTCACGTGTTTGGGTCACATGACTGTCACATCGCATCTACCAAGTGAGAAAAATGAAAAATGAAAAATTTGTAAAGTTCAAAAAGGTATCCATTCAGCCTCAGACCGATTTCGGTCTCATCATTCTTCCTCTGATTTACATTTTGACCAACCTCGGTCAACCACTTTCTTTTATGTTTTTGGTTGGTGTGGTGGGGTGACACATGTTATCATATGTTATCATCAGCTTCTTTTGATGTTGTGACTTGTAACTTCTGGACCTGGACCCTCCCTGAACATATATAAAAGGGACCCCTCCAATGCCTTGGAACTTCAACTTTTCCCCCAACTTGAGCACCAACTACCTCAATAACAACTTTGACTTTGGCTACCAACCCCAAATACAATGTCCCACAACTTGGTAGATCTTGCTCTCACCTCCCCCACTCCAACTGACCCTGTCCCTGCCGAACAGGAGGATGCCACTCATCAGTTTGTAGAGTCAGCATTGGCTGCATGGAGTGATATCTCTTCGGTTTTGGAGGAGGATGTTTCCAATTGTGAGATGTTGGAGTTGTTGATGGGGATGATGTTGAACTGGAAGGAGGTCAGAGTGTCTTCAGTGGAGTGGATGGAGATGCCGGCAGTGAAGGAGAAGGCTACATTGATTTGGGTGCAGAATTGGAAGGAGGATTGGGCAAAGCTGTTTGAACTTTTCTTAGTAAGTTTTTTGCTTTCTCTGATTTTGGTCTGCCTTTTTGACTTGTTTTATTCTAGACCCTTTCCAAATGCATTGGTGCAATGCATTTGGTATATAGCAACCTCCAATTCAAAAAGGTCAATGCCAACCAACCCGTTGCGTCAACTTCAAAATTGACTGCACCCGCCCCCACTGTTGCGTTGTCATTAGGGATGACTATGAAGATGCCAAAAAAGAAGCCCATTATCAAATTAGAGAGAGAGGCAATAGCCACCAGGAGAGACACCAAAATTGCTCAAGCAGCCACTTATGCCCAGCAAGTAGCTGATTTGCAGGCCGCCGAATGGGCTTTAGCTGCAAAGAAGACTGACTCAAACCCTCCTGATATGGAAGCAAGTCCCCCTGATATGGAAGCAAGTCCCCCCAATATGGGGAAGGGGGCTTTGGTGGTGGCAAAAGGTAAGGCAAAGGTGGAGGAGCTGAAATTGGTGAAGAAGATGGTGAAGGAAGAGGGCATGCCGACCAAAGGTTGTAAGCTGCGACAATCGAAGAAGAAGAATGCGTTGGAGGTAGACTGTAAGGGCGACCTCTGGAGGCTGTGGCTAAATCACACAACTGGCAGAGTAAGATCCAAAGTCTATTGAGTACTGGAGAACAGGCTCAGGCAAGCTACAGAGGGCTCCCAGACCAAAAAGCGAGACTTGTTCTGCTGTAAGGGCGACCTCTGGAGGCTGTGGCTAAATCACACAACTGGCAGAGGGAGATCCAAAGTCTATTGAGTACTGTACAGATATATACATGCATAACTACACACCTGGCAGAGGGAGATCCAAAGAGAACAAGTCTGAGAATACCCTATGCCAGAGGCGACGCTTCAGAGGCTCTGGAAGCGTG